>CM032328.1:40105227-40287846 GCA_019022515.1 Quercus aquifolioides | reverse complement strand
ATGATGACGAGGATGTTTGAGCCACAGCTGGGTAAAAATATCAAGATTTATATAGATGACATGGTGGTGAAAAGCAAGATTGTTGCTGAGCATATAGAGGACCTTGAAAGTACCTTTGAAATCCTTAGAAAGTACAAGCTGCGCCTAAATGCTTCCAAGTGCTCATTCGGTGTGGGGTCTAGCAAGTTTTTGGGGTACATGGTGACCCACAGAGGAATTGAGGTTAACCCCCGACCAGATAAAGGCCATCAACGATTTACAAGCTCCTCGGAATCCCAAGGAGGTTCAGAAACTGACCAGAATGACTGCTGCCCTGAATCGATTTATCTCTCGATCAGCAGACAGGTGTCGGCCCTTCTTCTTTCTGCTTAACAAGTGGAAGGGATTCGAATGGATTGAAGAATGTGCTTTGGCCTTTCAGCAGCTTAAAGATTATCTAGCTCGGCCATCAATCATGTCCAGTCCTGAGCCAGATGAAGTATTGTTTGCCTACATCGTTGTAGCTCCGTATGCGGTGAGCCTGGTGTTGATACGATCAGACTGTGGTGTGCAAAGACCGGTTTATTACGTAAGTAAGTCGTTGCATGAAGCCGAAATTCGTTATTTGCCTCTGGAGAAGGCTATCCTAGCAGTGGTGCTTGGTACACGAAAGCTACCTCACTATTTCCAGGCCCATACGGTCATTGTCCTCACTCAGCTCCCACTCAAGGCTATACTCCGGAGCGCTAACTACACTGGACGGATTGCTAAATGAGGCTTAGGGGCTTTCGATATAAAATATATGCCCCGCACATCAGTCAAGGGCCAGGTCCTTGCGGATTTGGTGGCTGAGTTCATGGAGCCCCAACCAAAAGAAGTAACGCCTACGTCGGACATGGATGAAAAATCAGTTGGCACGATTTCTCAACAAAGCCCCTCACATTGGGAAGTATACGTTGATGGTGCTGCAAACCAGAAAGGTTCTGGAGTGGGATTAGTACTGATATCCCCTGAAAGAATCATCATCGAAAAGTCATTAAGGCTGGACTTCTCGGCAACGAATAATGAGGCGAAGTACGAAGCTCTGCTCATGGGAATGGCTATGGTTCGAAAAATGGGAGGAAAGTCAATGGAGCTGTTCTCAGACTCGAGATTAGTCGTCGGACAAGTTCAAGGTGAATTCGAGGCAAAGGATGAAAGAATGCAAGGATACTTGAGCCGAGTTAAATGTCTGCAATCAGAGTTCGACTCTTTCAGTTTGCTACACATCCCCAGAAGTGGTAACACACATGCTGATTCTTTGGCCACGCTTGCTACCTCCTCGGCGCAAAATTTGCCGAGAGTCATCCTCGTCGAGGATTTGCATGGGCCTACAGAGGCAAAAAGAGAAGTAGTTTAGGTTCACCAAGTCAGGACCGGGCTCTGCTGGATGGATCCTATAATTAAATTCTTGAAAGAAGATATTTTGCCTGAAGAAAGGGGGGAAGCTGACAAAATTCAGAGGAAGGCGACCAGATTCTGGCTATCCGAGGACTAGAAATTATACAAACGCTCCTATTCAGGACCATACTTGTTATGCATGCATCCTGAAGCGGCTGAGCTATTACTAGAAGAATTACACGAAGGAATCTGTGGGAGCCACACTGGAGGCAGATCCTTGGCTCACCGAGCCCTCACTCAAGGCTATTGGTGGCCAAACATGCAAAAAGAAGCCCACGAGTATGTTAAAAAGTGTGATCAGTGTCAGCGATTTGCCCCAAACATTCATCAACCAATGGGAACTCTTAATCTGCTATCTAGCCCATGGCCTTTCGCCCAATGGGGCTTAGATATCGTGGGACCATCCCCTAAAACTGCAAGAAACAAGAAATACATTCTGGTCGGCACAGACTATTTCACCAAGTGGGTCGAAGCTGAGCCTCTGGCCAACATCAGAGACGTAGATGTGCAAAGGTTTGTGTGGAAGAATATCGTCACTCAGTTTGGGGTTCCTCATACTCTCGTCTCGGACAATGGCCTACAGTTTGATAGCAAAGCATTCAGGAGTTATTGTAGTGAGCTGGGAATCATAAACAGATACTCCACCCCTGCTTATCCCCAGGGTAATGGGCAAGTAGAAACTGTCAACAAGGTCATAGTAAATGGCTTAAAGAAGAGGCTAGACGATGCGAAGGGCAAATGGGTGGAGGAATTGCCACATGTACTTTGGGCTTACAGAACTACGCCTCGCAGATCTACTAGAGAGACCCCTTTCTCAATGACGTATGGGGCTGAAGCTGTCATGCCTTTGGAAACCGGGTTCCCAACACTGAGGACTAGTTCATTCAGTCCGACCAGTAACAATGAGCAGCTAGAGAAGAGTTTGGACCTGATTGATGAAAGGAGGGAGAATGTAATGGTCCGACTAGCACATTACCAACAACAGCTCAAGCAAGGCTACGATGCCAACGTAAAGCTGAGACCTCTAGAACCTGGTGACTTGGTGCTGAGGAAAGTTGTCGGGACTGCAAAGAACCCAGCTTGGGGAAAGTTAGGACCCAATTGGGAATGGCCATATCGTATTACTTCAGGGGCCGGCATTGGGGCATATTTCCTAGAAGACCTGGACAGTCATGTAATACCACGCCCTTGGAATGTAAATAACCTCAAAATGTACTATTATTAATCGAATCTTTTCTTCAGCAGATATGTCAATTCGTTACATGAAGTATTCTCTTAAGTGTTTAAACTTAAATCCAATCATGCCTGTAGTCCTCGGACCAGATGATTTGGGTTAGTTAACACTCCGTTACAGTTCTCTAAGTGTTTAAACTTAAATCCAATCATGCATGTAGTCCTCGGACCAGATGATTTGGGTTAGTTAACACTCCGTTACAGTCCTCTAAGTGTTTAAACTTAAATCCAATCATGCCTGTAGTCCTCGGACCAGATGATTTGGGTTAGTTAACACTCCGTTACAGTCCTCTAAGTATTTAAACTTAAATCCAATCATGCCTGTAGTTCTCAGACCAGATGATTTGGGTTAGTTAACACTTATTCACCGTTCTCTTAGGCGCTTAAACTTAAATTCAATCACGCCTGCAGTCCTCGAACCAGATGATATGGGTTAGTCAACACCCCCATACAGTTATTATTAGTGAGACATAACCTTAGAATGTGCCATGCTTGAAATTCTTGAATGTATTTAAGTTAAACTTATGATAGGCCTCCTTAGTTATGTTTAATTCAAAGTCAAGGGGTAATAACACTCTGTGTATATTTGTAAAGCCCCGTGAAACTTCCATAGTCGCTCACTGCATTCATTGCTTATTAGTAATTTTCGTACAAACTGCTCTTTTCGGTTCAAATTTGTGTTATTTGCATCATCTACATAATATGAGGGTTAAGTTTACCTACATTACCCTAATTGCAAAGTGTAGCTATGTGCAGCAGTAATAAGTCATAAGACATGCAATGAAGATACTAGAAGTAAAAGGAAAATGATTTCATTAATCAAAAGAGAATAGTTTACAATCCCTTACTTAAAAGAAAAATTAATACAAATACAAAATCAAAATTCCTAAGTGTCTAAGCCTCCTTTTGAGGGACCAAAGGATCAGCGGCCTGGCTGGACTGAGCCACAGCAGCTTCTGGGGCTTGGTCCTTAGATTCTGAGAGTGTTTTCTTTTTCCCCAAGTCCTTACCCTTGTCTTGAGGAGCCTTAGCTGGTTTGCTCTGTTCACTGGGCTGACCAGACTCTTTGGAAGTCACAAGGTTGACAGGAAGGGCTTGGCCGACTAGAGGCTGCTCCGAGGCCTCTTGGAGCTGTGTGGGAGGAGAAGGATCAGACCCTGGGAGCTCACGAATGTCTGGATCATAATATACACTCCCAAGTAGCCTCAAGGGGGAATCTGCAGGAACCCCAGCAGCATCCAGTGCTTTTCCCCACGTTATATCACAATAGTTTCGGCCAACCGAGGCAAACTGCTCAGTGAGGTCGAGTTTGGTCTCCTCCATCCCCAGCTGATATGCTGCTTTCCTTTCAGCCTCGACTGCCTCCTTGGCCAGCTGAGCATCCTTCTGAGCTAGCTTGGCAGTCTCCTTGGCCTTCTGAAGTTCAGCTCGAAGTTGCCCCACAAGTGCCTTCTCAGTTGCCAAGTTAATCTCGGTCATATTCAGCAGCTTGCGTTGCTCTTCGGCCTGTTTTTCAGCATTCTTTAGGCCCACGTCAAGACTATTCCGCTGATTAGTCATCTCCTTAACTGCTCGGACAGCAGAGAATAATCCTCCTTCAGGCTGCCCAAAGATCTTTCTGCCTCAGATCGAGATTGGGCCGCTGCCTGGGCTTCGAGATAGGACTTCTTATTCCACTCCTCGGCCACAAAAATTTACTAAGTAACCTACATAACGAAAATCTCAATGTAGAGCAAAGAAAAGGGGGAAGTAAAAAAGGATCAGCAACTTAATTAAGTAGATCAGTTCACTTACCATGGCCAAATCCCTCTTAAGGGATAGGAAAAACTCTTGTTGGTTGGAGCGCCTATAAGACTCTATGTCCTTTGGAAGAAAGAGTGGCTGCTCCAAGGCCTCAGCAACATAACCTGCCCTTCCCCCATCGTAATTCCTAAGGGAGGTTTCCCAAGGGATTGGAGTGCCATCCAACTCCAACCTTAGAGACCAGATGCGAGGTCCTCGGCGTACATCAGCCACGATGACTTCATCTCGGCTCTCAGTAGACGAAGCCCTCTTATTCTAGGAGTTTTTAGCCTATTTTTGCTGTTTGTTCCCTTTCGGAGGCACTACCTCCCGTTCTTCATTCTCAATATGGGGCCTTTTCTTCTTCGGATCTGGCAATTGCTTGCCGCCGAGATCCAAAGGAACCTGAGGGGGTGCTGGAGGAAGACTCACAGGCGGTTGGGACGTACTGGTCCCTTTGGGCTCAGCTTTTTTGCCCCTATTCTTCATTAAACTCCTTAAATCTGTCATATCTTCTTCTTCCGAAGAGCCTTCTGGAAGAGCAGTTTTCAGAACAGGACGAACACTAGAGTGCCTGTCAATTTCCTCCTCGGCGTCGGAAACTTGTATCGCCTGAACCCCTCCTAACCTTCTCCTTCGAACTTGAACTTGTCAATCTGCTCGTCAAGCGAAGGGGTTGAAGAAGCAACTCTTTCGCCCGCTACTAGTCCGAGGGGAACCTGCTGAATTGGCTGGAGGAGCAGTGGTACACCCTGTGGATTTGGGTGTGGCACAGGCTTAAGGTCAAACGGAGCCAAAAAGCCTTTCTGAGCTACGTCTATGCGGTTGAGACGATAATCTCCTTGTCTTCGGGTTTGACGTATAACCAAGAATAAGAGGAACCGACCGGAGTTGCCCGTCCTCACTTACAAAGATTTCTGATCTTAGTAGATAATTGAGCGCGGCGGTGTTTGTAAGGCTGAGCCGAGGAGAAACGTGTTCTCTATCTGTTAAACATCACAACAAAACGTAGTCAGAGACTTGAAAATAATGATACAAAGAGAATAAAAATTGTTAGAAGGTGGAGAACCTAAACCCACTGTTAGTAAACCTAAATCTAGCATGTCCCACCTGGCTCTCCTGGCTTGGTTGGGCAATGGAGATCGTCATGCCACGCGCCCGAGACGATCACGTAGTCGTCTTTCATCCCTTTGTTAGATTTGGGGAGGCAGGAGAGGAGCCTAACAACATCGGATCGGGATTTAAGATAATATCCCGCCCCTTGCTGGCTATGACACTCGTACATGTGTACCACGTCACGCCAGGTGAGCCCCAATCCTAGATGACGGTTCAAATCGTCAATGGCCCCTAAGATTCTAAAGACGTTGGGCGCACATTGGTCAGGACTAAGCCTATGATTTCGGAGGTAATTACAAGTAATGGGGCCCATAGGGATAGTCATCCCCCCTTCTAGAAAGGCGATGATGGGGATAACGACTTCGCCCGTCTTCCGATCTGTTAGTATTCTTTCCGGAGAGCAATACCTCAGACCCACATCTTGAGGTATGCGATATGTGGCCCTAAATTCCTCCAACTGGGTGGGGCTATCCACCTTATACTGGAATTTACCCATCGCAATTAAACAGAAAGAAGGAAGTACTAAACGAAACGGCTGAAGAGGTGATTAGAGGGTTAGAGAGGTTGAAACTTATGCAAACTAAATCGGAGAATGATCCTCGAACTCCCAGAAAAATTCTTACAGACTATGAGGGAGGCTGGGATCGATGATTGGAAGGTCTTGGAGGATTCGAGTGCTTGGGTTCGCTGGGTGCTCTAAGAACTTGCGAAGTGTAGAAAAAATAAACTGTTTTGAGGCTTTATATACGGGGACAACAAGTGAAAAGGCAGGAGTCACCCTGCCCAAATTCTGAGGAGGAATCATGTCCGTTGGATCAATAGCCCACCGTGGCATACCAAAGACAAAACGCCGCTTGGAGTAATTGATAACGCTTCGGGAATACTGAAACGACAACAGCATTTATGAGGCGCCTACTTCTATGCCCACACGCGTGTAAGTTCAGATATTTTTGTTGTTTCAAACGGCCATTTCTCTTCGGATGCGAGGGAAAAACTAAAATTTTGAGGGGCTATTGTGGGGGGTAAAAGGCCAACCTAATATATTGGGCTTAGGACCTTATTTAAAGACTACTGTATGCCCGAAGAGAGGGAAGTGTTCAAGAAGGAGTCTATGCTTAAGAAATATACCTGGAGGCGAACGAGCGGATAGTCCGAAGAGATCATCAATGGTCCGAAAAGATCATTCTCCTCGGATACAAAGAGCCTTGGCCGGGCAGACACCTGGGAGGTTCAGGTAACCTTTCTAATGACTCTGACGATAAAGACAAGCTTCAGGCACGTGTGGAAATGATAGGAACGGAAAATTATCTAGAAGACAAGCTGCAACCACCACATTAAATGCACTGCAACTGCTTTTCTGGCCGCATTAATGTGGAAAAGACCCCTGAACAGTATAATCTCTGCTACCACCACTCACAGAGAGCTAAAGAAGGTACCTGATGGGACATGTACTCAAGTGGATGCCTAGATGAAGAACAAGTGGACGATGAAGATGAGGGGAGAGGGTGCTATATAAAGAGAAGAGACCTATGGTAACAGGGGATCGAAACAAAAAAGGGAGAGAAGAAGAAAATAACTTTACTGTAGCTCTAAGACTTGTAACCAACTTTCATTCAATAAAATACATCTTCGGACTTTCACGTTTGCATTTGTTCAAGCATGATTGCACGTTAGTTCATCCGTAAATACCATAATTAACTCGTCTAATTCACGTCCAGCCCAGCTCTTTCACCCACGCTCTACAAATTCATTGTCTTGGGTTCATTGGGCTCATAATCCATACCTTTTGGGCTTGGGCTACAAAAAGAGACCCTACAGTTAGTTTTTTGAATTTTTTTTTGATATTTTTTACGGAATTCTCTAGTTTGGGTCGAGTAGGAACGGTCCGTAACGATAATTTCTTTTTCTCTCTTTCTCGGCCTGTCCCGACCCGTTTTGGCTTGAAATAATGCCAGAATGGTGTTTTTTAGTTTTTGAATTTCTTTTGCACTTTTTTTGGGAATTCTCTCGTTTGGGTCGGGTAGAAACGGTCCTGAACGAGAATTTCTTTTTCTCCATTTTTCGGCCTGTCCCGACCCGATTTGGCTCGAAATAATGTCAGAATGATATTTTTTAATTTTTTGAATTTTTTTGCTATTTTTTTTGGGAATTCTCTAGTTTTAGTTGGGTAGAAACGGTCCGTAATGAGAATTTCTTTTTCTCCCTTTCTCGGCCTGTCCCGACCCGTTTTGGCTTGAAATAATGCCAGAATGATGTTTTTTCATTTTTGGAATGTTTTTGCTAATTTTTTCGGAATTCTCTAGTTTGGTTCGGGTAGGAATGGTCCGTAACGATAATTTCTTTTTCTCTCTTTCTCGGCCTGTCCCGATCCGTTTTGGCTGGAAATAATGCCAAAATATTGTTTTTTAACTTTTTGCTATTTTTTTCGGAATTCTTTAGTTTGGGTCGGGTAGAAACGGTCCGAAACTAGAATTTCTTTTTCTCTCTTTCTCGGCCTGTCTCGACCCGTTTTGGCTTGAAATAATGCCAGAATGATGTTTTTTAATTTTTTTAATTTTTTCGCTATTTTTTTTTTGGGAATTCTCTCGTTTGGGTCGGGTGGAAACGGTCCGGAACGAGAATTTCTTTTTCTTTTTTTCACGACCTGTCCCGACCCGTTATGGCTTGAAATAATGCCAGAAAGACGTTTTTTAATTTTTTGAATTTTTTTGCTATTTCTTTCGAAATTCTCAAGTTTGGGTCGGGTAGAAACGGTCCGGAACGAGAATTTGTTTTTCTCTCTTTCTCGGCTTGTCCCGACACGTTTTGGCTTGAAATAATGCCAGAATGATGTTTTTTAATTTTTTGAATTTTTTTGCTATTTTTTTTTTGGGAATTCTCTCGTTTGGGTCGGGTGGAAACGGTCCGGAACGAGAATTTCTTTTTCTTTTTTTCACGACCTGTCCCGACCCGTTATGGCTTGAAATAATGCCAGAAAGACGTTTTTTAATTTTTTGAATTTTTTTGCTATTTCTTTCGGAATTCTCAAGTTTGGGTCGGGTAGAAACGGTCCGGAACGAGAATTTGTTTTTCTCTCTTTCTCGGCCTGTCCCAACCCGTTTTGGCTTGAAATTATGCCAGAATGATATTTTTTAATTTTTTGACTTTCTTTGCTATTTCTTTCCGAATTCTCTAGTTTGGGTCAGGTAGAAACGGTCCGGAACGAGAATTTATTTTTCTCTCTTACTTGACCTGCTCGACCCGTTTTGGCTTGAAATAATGCCAGAATGATGTTTTTTAATTTTTTTTAATTTTTTTGATATTTTTTTTTTCGGAATTCTCTAGATTGGGTCGGGTAGAAACGGTCCGGAACGAGAATTTCTTTTTTTCTCTTTCTCAGCCAGTCCCAACTAGTTTTGGCTTTAAATAATGCCAGAATGATGTTTTTTAATTTTTTGAATTTTTTTTGCTATTTTTTTCGGAATTCTCTAGCTTGGGTCGGGTGGAAACGGTCCGGAACGAGAATTTCTTTTTCTCTTTTTCACGACCTGTCCCGACCCGTTATGGCTTGAA
The DNA here is from genome assembly GCA_019022515.1 of Quercus aquifolioides. Classification (NCBI taxonomy): domain Eukaryota; kingdom Viridiplantae; phylum Streptophyta; class Magnoliopsida; order Fagales; family Fagaceae; genus Quercus; species Quercus aquifolioides. The sequence continues at coordinate 40,278,744 of CM032328.1, read as the reverse complement.
ATAATGCCAGAAAGACGTTTTTTAAATTTTTTTTTGAATTTTTTTGCTCTTTCTTTTGGAATTCTCTAGTTTTGGTCGGGTAGAAACGATCCGGAACGAGAATTTGTTTTTCTCTCTTTCTCGGCCTGTCCCGACCCGTTTTGGCTTGAAATAATGCCAGAATGATGTTTTTTAATTTTTTGAACTTTTTTGCTATTTCTTTCGGAATTCTCAAGTTTGGGTCGAGTTGAAACGGTCCGGAACGAGAATTTGTTTTTCTCTCTTTCTCGGCCTGTCCCGACCCGTTTTGGCTTGAAATAATGCTAGAATGATGTTTTTTTAATTTTCTGAATTTTTTTGATATTTTTTTTGGGAATTCTCTCGTTTGGGTCGGGTGGAAACGGTCCGGAACGAGAATTTCTTTTTCTCTTTTTCTCGACCTGTCCCGACCCGTTATGGCTTGAAATAATGCCAGAAAGACGTTTTTTAGTTTTTTGAATTTTTTTGCAATTTTTTTTTCGAAATTCTCTAGTTTGTGTCGGGTAAGAGTTGGCCGGAACGAGAATTTCTTTTTCTCTCTTGTCATGACCTGTTTTGGCTTGAAATAATGCCAGAATGATGTTTTTTAATTTTTTGAATTTTTTTGCTATTTTTTTGGGAATTCGAGTTTTAGTTGGGTAGAAACGGTCCGTAACGAGAATTTCTTTTTCTCCCTTTCTCGGCCTGTCCCGACTCGTTTTGGCTTGAAATAATGCCAGAATGATGTTTTTTTTTATTTTTGGAATGTTTTTGCTAATTTTTTCGGAATTCTCTAGTTTGGTTCGGGTTGAAACAGTCCGAAACTAGAATTTTTTTTTCTCTCTTTCTCGGCCTGTCTCGACCCGTTTTGGCTTGAAATAATGCCAGAATTATGTTTTTTAATTTTTTCGCTATTTTTTCGCTATTTTTTTTTCCTGAATTTTCTAGTTTGGGTCGGATAGAAATGGTCCCGAACGAGAATTTCTTTTTCTCACTTTCTCAGCCAGTCCCAACTAGTTTTGGCTTGAAATAATGCCAGAATGATGTTTTTTTAATTTTTTTAATTTTTTTGCAATTTTTTTGTGAATTCTCTAGTTTGGGTCGGGGAGGAACGATCCGTAACGAAAATTTCTTTTTCTCTCTCTTTCAGCCTGTCCCGACCCGTTTCGGCTTGAAATATTGCCAGAATGATGTTTTTTAATTTTTTTAGGAATTCTCCTGTTTTGGTCGGGTAGAAATGGTTTGGAACGAGAATTTCTTTTTCTCTTTTTCTTGGCCTGCCCCGACCCATTTTGGCTTGAAATAATGCCAAAATGATGTTTCTTAATTTTTTGCTATTTTTTTTTTCAGAATTCTCTAGCTTGGGTCGGGTGGAAACGATCCAAAACGAGAATTTCATTTTCTCTTTTTCCCGACCTGTCCCGACCCGCTATGGCATGAAATAATGCCAGAAAGATGTTTTTTAAATTTTTTGAATTTTTTTGCTATTTTTTACGAAATTCTCTAGTTTGAGTCAGGTAGGAACGGTCCGTAATGATAATTTCTTTTTCTCTCTTTCTCGGCCTGTCCCGACCCGTTTTGGCTTGAAATAATGCCAAAATGATGTTTTTCTTATTATTGTAATGTTTTTGCTAATTTTTTCGGAATTCTCTAGTTTGGGTCGGGTAGGAACGGTCCGTAACGATAATTTCTTTTTCTCTCTTTCTCGGCCTGTCTCGATCCTTTTTGGCTTCAAATAATGCCAAAATATTGTTTTTTTTAACTTTTTGCTATTTTGTTCGGAATTTTTTAGTTTGGGTCGGGTAGAAACTGTCCGAAACTAGAATTACTTTTTCTCTTTTTCTCGGCCTGTCTCGACCCGTTTTGGCTTGAAATAATGCCAGAATGATGTTTTTTAGTTTTTTGAATTTTTTCGCTATTTTTTTTTCGGAATTCTCTAGTTTGGGTCGGGTAGAAACGGTCCGGAACGAGAATTTCTTTTTCTCTCTTTCTCAGCCAGTCCCAACTAGTTTTGGCTTGAAATAATGCCAGAATGATGTTTTTGAATTTTTTGAATTTTTTTGCTATTTTTTACGGATTTCTCTAGTTTAGGTCGAGTAGGAACGGTCCGTAACGATAATTTCTTTTTCGGCCTGTCCCATCCGTTTTGGCTTGAAATAATGCCAAAATATTGTTTCTTAACTTTTTGCTATTTTGTTCGGAATTCTTTAGTTTGGGTCGGGTAGAAACTGTCCGAAACTAGAATTTCTTTTTCTCTCTTTATCGGCCTGTCTCGACCCATTTTGGCTTTAAATAATGCCAGAATGATGTTTTTTAATTTTTTGAATTTTTTCGCTATTTTTTTGGTCGGAATTCTCTAGTTTGGGTCGGGTAGAAACGGTCCGGAACGAGAATTTCTTTTTTTTTCTATTTCTCAGCCAGTCCCAACTAGTTTTGGCTTGAAATAATGCCAGAATGATGTTTTTTAATTTTTTTAATTTTTTCGCTATTTTTTTTCCAGAATTCTCTAGTTTGGGTCGGATAGAAACGGTCCGGAACGAGAATTTCTTTTTCTCACTTTCTCAGCCAGTCCCAACTAGTTTTGGCTTGAAATAATGCCAGAATGATGTTTTTTTAATTTTTTTAATTTTTTTGCTATTTTTTTGGGAATTCTCTAGTTTGGGTCGGGTAGGAACGGTCCGTAACGACAATTTCTTTTTCTCTCTCTTTCGGCCTGTCCCGACCCGTTTTGGCTTGAAATATTGCCAGAATGATGTTTTTTAATTTTTTTGGGAATTCTCTCGTTTGGGTCGGGTAGAAACGGTTTGGAACGAGAATTTCTTTTTCTCTCTTTCTCGGCCTGTCCCGACCCATTTTGGCTTGAAATAATGCCAAAATGATGTTTTTTAATTTTTTGCTATTTTTTTTTTCAGAATTCTCTAGCTTGGGTCGGGTGGAAACGATCCAAAACGAGAATTTCATTTTCTCTTTTTCCCGACCTGTCCCGACCCGCTATGGCATGAAATAATGCCAGAAAGATGTTTTTTAATTTTTTGAATTTTTTGCTATTTTTTTCGAAATTCTCTAGTTTGAGTCAGGTAGGAACGGTCTGTAACGATAATTTCTTTTTCTCTCTTTCTCGGCCTGTCCCGACCCGTTTTGGCTTGAAATAATGCCAAAATGATGTTTTTCTTATTATTGTAATGTTTTTGCTAATTTTTTCGGAATTCTCTAGTTTGGGTCGGGTAGGAACGGTCCGTAACGATAATTTCTTTTTCTCTCTTTCTCGGCCTGTCCCGATCCTTTTTGGCTTCAAATAATGCCAAAATATTGTTTTTTTTTAACTTTTTGCTATTTTGTTTGGAATTTTTTAGTTTGGGTCGGGTAGAAACTGTCCGAAACTAGAATTACTTTTTCTCTTTTTCTCGGCCTGTCTCGACCCATTTTGGCTTGAAATAATGCCAGAATGATGTTTTTTAGTTTTTTGAATTTTTTTGCTATTTTTTTTTTTTCGGAATTCTCTAGTTTGGGTCGGGTAGAAACAGTCCGGAACGAGAATTTCTTTTTCTCTCTTTCTCAGCCAGTCCCAACTAGTTTTGGCTTGAAATAATGCCAGAATGATGTTTTTGAATTTTTTGAATTTTTTTGCTATTTTTTACGGATTTCTCTAGTTTAGGTCGAGTAGGAACGGTCCGTAACGATAATTTCTTTTTCGGCCTGTCCCATCCGTTTTGGCTTGAAATAATGCCAAAATATTGTTTCTTAACTTTTTGCTATTTTGTTCGGAATTCTTTAGTTTGGGTCGGGTAGAAACTGTCCGAAACTAGAATTTCTTTTTCTCTCTTTATCGGCCTGTCTCGACCCATTTTGGCTTTAAATAATGCCAGAATGATGTTTTTTAATTTTTTGAATTTTTTCGCTATTTTTTTGGTCGGAATTCTCTAGTTTGGGTCGGGTAGAAACGGTCCGGAACGAGAATTTCTTTTTTTCTATTTCTCAGCCAGTCCCAACTAGTTTTGGCTTGAAATAATGCCAGAATGCTGTTTTTTAATTTTTTTGGGAATTCTCTAGTTTGGGTCGGGTAGAAACGGTCTGTACTGAGAATTTCTTGTTCTCTTTCTCGGCATATCCCGACCCGTTTTGGCTTGAAATAATATCAGAGTGATGTTTTTCAATTTTTTTAATTTTTCTGCGATTTTTTTTTTCTGAATACTCTAGCTTGGGGAGGGTGGAAACGGTCCGGAGCGAAAATTTCTATTTCTTTCTTTCTCGGCCTGTCCCGACCCATTTTGGCTAGAAATAATGCCAAAATATTGTTTTTTTAATTTTATGATATTTTTTTTTTCGGAATTCTCTAGTTTGGGTCGGGTAGAAATGGTCCGAAACTAGAATTTCTTTTTCGCTCTTTCTCGGCCTGTCTCGACCCGTTTTGGCTTGAAATAATGCCAGAATGATGTTTTTTAATTTTTTTAATTTGTTTGCTATTTTTTTTTCGGAATTCCAAAGTTTGGGTCGGGTAGAAACGGTCCGGAACGAGAATTTGTTTTTCAGTCTTTTTCGGCCTATCCTGACCCGTTTTGGCAGGAAATAATGCCAGAATTATGTTTTTGAATTTTTTTGCTATTTTTTATGGAATTCTCTAGTTTGGGTCGGGTAGGAACGGTCCGTAACGAGAATTTCTGTTTCTCTCTTTCTCGGCCTGTCCCGACCCGTTTTGGCTTGAAATAATGCCAGAATGGTGTTTTTTAGTTTTTTGAATTTTTTTGCAATTTTTTTGGGAATTCTCTCGTTTGGGTCGGGTAGAAACGGTCCGTAACGAGAATTTTTTTTTCTCTCTATCTCGGCCTGTCCCAATCTGTCTTGGCTTGAAATAATGCCAGAATGATGTTTTTTTATTTTTTGAATTTTTCTGCGATTTGTTTTCTGAATACTCTAGCTTGGGTCGGGTGGAAACGGTCTGGAATGAGAATTTCTATTTCTTTCTTTCTCGGCCTGTCCCGACCCATTTTGGCTAGAAATAATGCCAAAATATTGTTTTTTAATTTTTTGGTATTTTTTTTTCGGAATTCTCGAGTTTGGCTCGGGTAGAAATGGTCCGAAACTAGAATTTCTTTTTCTCTCTTTTTCGACCTGTCTCGACCCGTTTTGGCTTGAAATAATGCCAGAATGAAGTTTTTTAATTTTTTTAATTTGTTTGCTATTTTTTTTTCGGAATTCCCTAGTTTGGGTTGGGTTGAAACGGTCCGGAACAAGAATTTGTTTTTCTCTCTTTTTCGGCCTGTCCCGACCCGTTTTGGCTTGAAATAATGCCAGAATGATGTTTTTTAATTTTTTGAATTCTTTTGCAATTTTTTTTTCGTAATTCTCTAGCCTGTGTAGGATAGGAACGGTCCGGAACGAGAATTTCTTTCTCTCTTTTCTCAGCCTGTCTTGACCCGTTTTGGCTTGAAATAATGCCAGAATGATGTTTTTTTTTTTTTAGAATGTTTTTGCTAATTTTTTCGGAATTCTCTAGTTTAGGTCGGGTAGGAACGGTCCGTGACGATAATTTCTTTTTCTCTCTTTCTCGGCCTGTCTTGACCGGTTTTGGCTTGAAATAATGCCAGAATGATGTTTTTTAATTTTTTGAATTCTTTTGCAATTTTTTTTCGTAATTCTCTAGCCTGTGTAGGATAGGAACGGTCTGGAACGAGAATTTCTTTCTCTCTTTTCTCAGCCTGTCTTGACCCGTTTTGGCTTGAAATAATGCCAGAATGATGTTTTTTTTTTTTTTAGAATGTTTTTGCTAATTTTTTCGGAATTCTCTAGTTTAGGTCGGGTAGGAAGGGTCCGTAACGAAAATTTCTTTTTCTCTCTCTTTCGGCCTGTCCCGACCCGTTTCGGCTTGAAATATTGCCAGAATGATGTTTTTTAATTTTTTTGGGAATTCTCCCGTTTGGGTCGGGTAGAAATGGTTTGGAACGAGAATTTCTTTTTCTCTTTTTCTTGGCCTACCCCGACCCATTTTGGCTTGAAATAATGCCAAAATGATGTTTCTTAATTTTTTGCCATTTTTTTTTTCAGAATTCTCTAGCTTGGGTCGGGTGGAAACGGTCCAGAACGAGAATTTCATTTTCTCTTTTTCCCGACCTGTCCCGACCCGCTATGGCATGAAATAATGCCAGAAAGATGTTTTTTTAATTTTTTGAATTTTTTTGCTATTTTTTACGAAATTCTCTAGTTTGAGTCAGGTAGGAACAGTCCGTAACGATAATTTCTTTTTCTCTCTTTCTCGGCCTGTCCCGACCTGTTTTGGCTTCAAATAATGCCAAAATGATGGTTTTCTTATTATTGTAATGTTTTTGCTAATTTTTTCGGAATTCTCTAGTTTGGGTCGGGTAGGTACGGTCCGTAACGATAATTTCTTTTTCTCTCTTTCTCGGCCTGTCTCGATCCTTTTTGGCTTCAAATAATGCCAAAATATTGTTTTTTTTAACTTTTTGCTATTTTGTTCGGAATTTTTTCGTTTGGGTCGGGTAGAAACTGTCCGAAACTAGAATTACTTTTTCTCTTTTTCTCGGCCTGTCTCGACCCGTTTTGGCTTGAAATAATGCTAGAATGATGTTTTTTAGTTTTTTGAATTTTTTCGCTATTTTTTTTTTCAGAATTCTCTAGTTTGGGTCGGGTAGAAACGGTCCGGAACGAGAATTTCTTTTTCTCTCTTTCTCAGCCAGTCCCAACTAGTTTTGGCTTGAAATAATGCCAGAATGATGTTTTTTTTTTTTTTTTTGCTATTTTTTACGGATTTCTCTAGTTTAGGTCGAGTAGGAACGATCCGTAACGATAATTTCTTTTTCGGCCTGTCCCATCCGTTTTGGCTTGAAATAATGCCAAAATATTGTTTTTTAACTTTTTGCTATTTTGTTCGGAATTCTTTAGTTTGGGTCGGGTAGAAACTGTCCGAAACTAGAATTTCTTTTTCTCTCTTTCTCGGCCTGTCTCGACCCATTTTGGCTTTAAATAATGCCAGAATGATGTTTTTTTATTTTTTTAATTTTTTCTCTATTTTTTTTTCGGAATTCTCTAGATTGGGTCGGGTAGAAACGGTCCGGAACGAGAATTTCTTTTTCTCTATTTCTCAGCCAGTCCCAACTAGTTTTGGCTTGAAATAATGCCAGAATGATGTTTTTTAATTTTTTGAATTTTTTTGCTATTTTTTTGGGAATTCTCTAGTTTGGGTCGAGTAGAAACGGTCCGTAACGAGAATTTCTTGTTCTCTCTTTCTCGGCATATCCCGACCCGTTTTGGCTTGAAATAATATCAGAGTGATGTTTTTCAATTTTTTTAATTTTTCTGCGATTTTTTTTTCTGAATAGTCTAGCTTGGGGAGGGTGGAAACGGTCCGGAGCGAAAATTTCTATTTCTTTCTTTCTCGGCCTGTCCCGACCCATTTTGGCTAGAAATAATGCCAAAATATTGTTTTTTTAATTTTATGATATTTTTTTTTTCGGAATTCTCTAGTTTGGGTCAGGTAGAAATGGTCCGAAACTAGAATTTCTTTTTCTCTCTTTCTCGGCCTGTCTCGACCCGTTTTGGCTTGAAATAATGCCAGAATGATGTTTTTTAATTTTTTTAATTTGTTTGCTATTTTTTTTTTCGGAATTCCAAAGTTTGGGTCGGGTAGAAACGGTCCGGAACGAGAATTTGTTTTTCAGTCTTTTTCGGCCTATCCTGACCTGTTTTGGCAGGAAATAATGCCAGAATGATGTTTTTGAATTTTTTGCTATTTTTTTTTGGAATTCTCTAGTTTGGGTCGGGTAGGAACGGTCCGTAACGAGAATTTCTTTTTCTCTCTTTCTCGGCCTGTCCCGACCCGTTTTGGCTTGAAATAATGCCAGAATGGTGTTTTTTAGTTTTTTGCAATTTTTTTGGGAATTCTCTCGTTTGGGTCGGGTAGAAACAGTCCGTAATGAGAATTTTTTTTTTCTCTCTATCTCGGCCTGTCTCGACTCGTCTTGGCTTGAAATAACTCCAGAATGATGTTTTCTGATTTTTTGAATTTTTCTGCGATTTTTTTTCTGAATACTCTAGCTTAGGCCGAGTGGAAACGGTCCGGAACGAGAATTTCTATTTCTTTCTTTCTCGGCCTGTCACGACCCATTTTGGCTAGAAATAATGCCAAAATGTTGTTTTTTAATTTTTTGGTATTTTTTTTTTCGGAATTCTCTAATTTGGGTCGGGTAGAAATGGTCCTAAAGTAGAATTTCTTTTTCTCTCTTTCTGGACCTGTCTCGACCCGTTTTGGCTTGAAATAATGCCAGAATGGAGTTTTTTAATTTTTTTTAATTTGTTTGCAATTTTTTTTCGAATTCCCTAATTTGGGTCGGGTAGAAACGGTCCGGAACGAGAATTTGTTTTTCTCTCTTTTTCGGCCTGTCCCGACCCGTTTTGGCTTGAAATAATGCCAGAATGATGTTTTTTAATTTTTTGAATTCTTTTGCAATTTTTTTTTCGTAATTCTCTAGCTTGTGTAGGATAGGAACGGTCCGGAACGAGAATTTCTTTCTCTCTTTTCTCAGCCTGTCTTGACCCGTTTTGGCTTGAAATAATGCCAGAATGATGTTTTTTTTTTTTAGAATGTTTTTGCTAATTTTTTCGGAATTCTCTAGTTTAGGTCGAGTAGGAACGGTCCGTGACGATAATTTCTTTTTCTCTCTTTCTCGGCCTGTCTTGACCGGTTTTGGCTTGAAATAATGCCAAAATAATGTTTTTTAACTTTTTGCTATTTTTTTTTCGGAATTCTCTAGTTTGGGTGGGTAGAAACGGTCCGAAACTAGAATTTCTTTTTCTCTCTTTCTCGGCCTGTGTCGACCCGTTTTGGCTTGAAATAATGCCAGAATGAAGTTTTTTAGTTTTTTGAATTTTTTTGCTATTTTTTTTCGGAATTCTCTTGTTTGAGTCGGGTAGAAGCGGTCTGGAACGAGAATTTCTTTTTCTTTCTTTTTCAGTCTGTTCCGACCCGTTTTGGCTTGAAATAATGCCAGAATGATATTTTTTATGTTTTTGAATTTTTTTGCAATTGTTTTTCGTAATTCTCCAGCTTGTGTAGGATAGGAACGGTCCGGAACGAGAATTTCTTTCTCTCTCTTTCTCAGCCTGTCTTGACCCACCCGTTTTGGCTTGAAATAATGCCAAAATGATGTTTATTTATTTATTTTTGGAATGTTTTTGCTAATTTTTTCGGAATTCTCCCGTTTGGGTCGGGTAGAAACGGTTTGGAAAGAGAATTTTTTTTTTCTCTTTCTCGGCCTGTCCCGACCCGTTTTGGCTTGAAATAATGCCAGCATGATGTTTCTTAATTTTTTGAATTTTTTGCAATTTTTTTCGGAATTCTCTAGCTTGGGTCGGGTGGAAACAGTCTGGAACGAGAATTTCCTTTTCTCTCTTTCTCGGCCTGTCCCGACCCGTTTTGGCTTGAAATAATGCCAGAATGATGTTTTTTTTTTTTTTTTGGTAATGTTTTGCTAATTTTTTCAGAATTCTCTAGTTTGGGTCGGGTTGGAACGGTCCGTAACGATAATTTCTTTTTCTCTCTTTGTCGGCCTGTCCCGATCCGTTTTGGCTTGAAATAATGCCAAAATATTGTTTTTTAACTTTTTGCTATTTTGTTCGGAATTCATTAGTTTGGGTCGGGTAGAAACTGTCTGAAACTAGAATTTCTTTTTCTCTCTTTGTCGGTCTGTCTCGACCCGTTTTGGCTTGAAATAATTCCAGAAAGATGTTTTTCAATTTTTTGAATTTTTTCGCTATTTTTTTTTTCGGAATTCTCTAGTTTGGGTCGGGTAGAAACGGTCAAGAACGAGAATTTCTTTTTCTCTCTTTCTCAGCCAGTCCAAACTAGTTTTGCCTTGAAATAATGCCAGAATGATGTTTTTAATTTTTTGAATTTTTTTGGGAATTCTCTAGTTTGGGTCTAGTAGGAACGGTCCGTAACGACAATTTCTTTTTCTCTCTTTTTCGGTCTGTTCCCACCCGTTTTGGCTTGAAATTCTGCCAGAATGATGTTTTTTAAGTTTTTGAATTTTTTTGCTATTTTTTTGGGAATTCTCCCGTTTGGGTCGGGTAGAAATGGTTTGGAATGAGAATTTCTTTTTCCCGTTTTGGCTTGAAATAATATCAGAATGACGTTTCTTAATTTTTTGAATTTTTTTGCTATTTTTTTTCGGAATTCTCTAGTTTGGGTCGGGTGGAAACGGTCTGAAACGAGAATTTTATTTTTTTCTTTTTCCTGACCTATCCCGTCCCGGTATGGCATGAAATAATGCGAGAAAGGCGTTTTTTAGTTTTTTGAATTTTTTTGCTATTTTTTACGGAATTCTCTAGTTTGGGACAGGTTGGAACGGTCCGTGACGATAATTTCTTTTTCTCTCTTTCTCGGCCTGTCCCGACCCGTTTTGGCTTGAAATAATGCTAGAATGATGTTTTTTAATTTTTTGAATTTTTTTGATATTTTTTTTTTTTGGGAATTCTATCGTTTGGGTCGGGTGGAAACGGTCCGGAACGAGAATTTATTTTTCTCTTTTTCTCGACCTGTCCCGACCCGTTATGGCTTGAAATAATGCCAGAAAGACATTTTTCAGTTTTTTGAATTTTTTTGCAATTTTTTTTCAGAATTCTCTAGTTTGGGTCGGGTAAGAGTTGGCTGGAACGAGAAACTCTTTTTCTCTCGTTCATAGCCTGTCATGACCTGTTTTGGCTTGAAATAATGCCAGTATGATGTTTTTTAATTTTTTTTGCTATTTTTTTTTTTTGGAATTCTCTAGGTTGGTCCTGTGGAAACGTTCCGGAACGAGAATTTCTTTTTCTCTCTTTCTTGGTCTGTCCCAACCCGTTTTGGCTTAAAATAATGCTAGAATGATGTTTGTTAGTTTTTTGAATTTTTTTGCTATTTTTTACGGAATTCTCTAGTTTGGGTCGGGTAGGAACGGTCCGTAATGATAATTTCTTTTTCTCTCTTTCTCGGCCTATCCCGACCCGTTTTGGCTTGAAATAATGCCAGAATGGTGTTTTTAGTTTTTTGAATTTTTTTTGCACTTTTTTTGGGAATTCTCTCGTTTGCGTCGGGTAGAAACGGACTGGAACGAGAATTTGTTTTTCTCTATTTCTCGGCCTGTCCCGACCTGTTTTGGCTTGAAATAATGCCAGAATGATGTTTTTTAATTTTTTAAATTTTTTTCATTTTTTTTTTCGGAATTCTTTAGTTTGGGTCGGGTAGAAACGGTCTGGAATGAGAATTTCTTTTTTTCTCTTTCTCAGCCAGTCCCAACTAGTTTTGGCTTGAAATATTGCCAGAATGATGTTTTTTAATTTTTTTGCTATTTTTTTTTGGAATACTCTAGTTTGGGTCGGGTAGAAACGGTCCGTAACGAAAATTTATTTTTCTCTCTTTTTCGGCCTGTCCTGACCCGTTTTAGCTTGAAATATTGCCAGAATGATGTTTTTTAGTTTTTTGCTATTTTTTTGGGAATTCTCTCGTTTGGGTCGGGTGGAAACGGTCCGGAACGAGAATTTCTTTTTCTCTTTTTCTCGACCTGTCCCGACCCGTTATGGCTTGAAATAATGCCAGAAAGACGTTTTTTAATTTTTTGAATTTTTTGCAATTTTTTTTCGAAATTCTCTAGTTTGGGTCGGGTAAGAGTTGGCCGGAACGAGAATTTCTTTTTCTCTCTTTCTCAGCCTGTCATGACCTGTTTTGGCTTGAAATAATGCCAGAATGATGTTTTTTAATTTTTTTAATTTTTTTGCTATTTTTTTTTTTGGAATTCTCTAGTTTGGGTCGGGTGGAAACATTCCGGAACGAGAATTTCTTTTTCTCTCTTTCTTGGTCTGTCCCAACCCGTTTTGGCTTGAAATAATGCTAGAATGATGTTTTTTAGTTTTTTTTGTATTTTTCTGCTATTTTTTCGGAATTCTCAAATTTGTGTCGGGTAGGAACAGTCCGTAACGGTAATTCTTTTTTCTCTCTTTCTCGGCCTGTCCCGACCCGTGCTTGAAATAATGCCAGAATGGTGTTTTTTAGTTTTTTGAATTTTTTTGCAATTATTTTTGGAATTCTCTCAATTGGGTCGGGTAGAAACGGTCCGTAACGAGAATTTTTTTTTCTCTCTATCTCGGCCTGTCCCGACCCCGTCTTGGCTTGAAATAATGCCAGAATGATTTTTTTTGATTTTTTTAATTTTTCCGTTTAGAAAATTCCAAAAAAATAGCAGAAAAATTAAAAAAATTAAAAAACATCATTCCGGCTTTATTTCTAACCAAAGCGGTTCGGCAAAGTCTGAGAAAGTGAAGAAAAAAGAATGTCACTCCAAGTCCGTTCCTACCCAACCCGGTCTAGAAAATTCCAAAAAAATAGTATAAAAATTGAAAAAACTAAAAAACATCATTCTTTCTTTATTTCTAGTCGAACGAGGCCGAGAAATGCCGAAAAAAAGGAAAAAAAAAATTCTTTCGGAGTCCGTTCCTAACCAACACATTTATAAAATTCCAAAAAATAGTATAAAAATTTAAAAAACTAAAAAACATCATTTCAGCTTTATTTCTAGCCTAACGGGGCCAGGAAAGGCCGAAAAAGAGGAAAAAAAAAATCGTTCCGAGTCCGTCCCTATCCAGCATGGTTTAGAAAATTCCAAAAAAATAGTATAAAAATTTAAAAAATTCAAAAACATCAATCCGACCTTATTTCTAGCCAAAGCGGGCCGGGAAAGGCCGAGAAAGAGAAGAAAAAAGAATTTCGTTCCATGTCCGTTTCTACCCGACCCGGTCTTGAAAATTAAAAAAAAAAAACAGTATGAAATTTCAAAAAACTAAAAGACATCATTCTAGCTTTATTTCAAGCCGAACGGGGCCGGGAAAGTCCGAAAAAGAGGACTTTTTTTTTTGTTTCAAGTCTGTCCCTACCCGACCCGGGCTAGAAAAGTCCAAAAAAATAGATTAAGAATTGAAAAAAATTAAGAATCATCATTCAGACTTTATTTCTAGACAAACGGGGCCGGGAAAGGTCGAAAAAGAAGAAAAAAAAAATTCGTTCCGAGTCCGTTCCTACCCGACCTGGTTTAGAAAATTCCAAAAAAATAGTATAAAAATTCAAAAAATTAAAAAATATCATTCCGGCCTTATTTCTAGCCAAATCAGGCCGGGAAAGGTCGAGAAAGAGAAGAAAAAAGAATTTCGTTCCGAATCCATTCCTACCCGACCCGGTCTAGAAAATTCTAAAAAATTGTATCAAAATTCAAAAAATTAAAAAAAAAAAACATCATTCAGGCTTTATTTCTTGCCAAACAGGGTCGGGAAAGGCTGAAAAAGAGGAAATTTTTTTCTTTCGTTCCGAGTCTGTTCCGACCCGACCCGTTTAGAAAATTCCAAAAAAATAGCATAAAAATTCAAAAAACAAAAAAAAAAACATAATTCAGGCATTATTTCTAGCCAAACAGGGCCAGGTTAGGCCAAAAAAGAGGGAATTTTTTTTTCTTCGATTCGAGTTCGTTTCTACCCGACCTGTTCGGAAAATTTCAAAAAAATAGTATAAAAATTAAAAAAATTAAAAAACCTCATTTTGGTTTTATTTCTAGCCGAACGGGGTTGGGAAAGGCCGAAAAGGAGGAAAAAATAAAAATTTTGTTCTGAGTCCGTTCCAACCCGACCCATTTAGAAAATTCCAAAAAAATAGTATAAAAATTCAAAATATTAAAAAGCATCATTCCGGCCTAATTTCTAGCCAAATCGGGCCGGGAAAGGCCGAGAAAGAGAAGAAAAAAGAATTTCATTCCGAGTCCATTCCAACCCGGCCCGGTCTAGAAAATTCCAAAAAAATAGTATTAAAATTAAAGAAATTAAAAAATATCATTCAGGCTTTATTTCTTCCAAATTGGGTTGGGAAAGGCCAAAAAAGAGGAATTTTTTTTTTTTTTTTTTTTTTTTCGTTCCGAGTCCGTTCCTACCCGACCCGTTTAGAAAATTCCAAAAAAATAGCATAAAAATTCAAAAAATTAAAAAACATCATTCCGGCCTTATTTCTAACCAAAGCGGTTCGGGAAAGTCCGAGAAAGAGAAGAAAAAAGAATGTCGTTCCGAGTCCGTTCTTACCAGACCCGGTCTAGAAAATTCCAAAAAAATAGTATAAAAATTGAAAAAAATTAAAAAATATCATTCTGTCTTTATTTCTAGCCGAACGGGGCCGGGAAACGCCGAAAAAAAGGAAATTTTTTTTTTTTTTTTTGTTCTAAGTCCGTTCCTAACCAACCCATTTATAAAATTCCAAAAAAATAGTATAAAAATTTAAAAAACTAAAAAAATCATTTCGGCTTTATTTCTAGCCTAACGGGGCCAGGAAAGGCCGAAAAAGAGGGAAAAAAAAATCGTTCCGAGTTCGTCCTTATCCAGCCTGGTTTAGAAAATTCCAAAAAAATGGTATAAAAATTCAAAAAATTAAAAAACATCGTTCCGGCCTTAGTTCTAGCCAATGCGGGCCGGGAAAGACCGAGAAAGAGAAGAAAAAAGAATTTTGTTCCGAGTTCGTTTCTACCCGACCTGGTCTAGAAAATTAAAAAAAAAAAAGTACGAAAGTTCAAAAAACTAAAAAACATCATTCTGGCTTTATTTCTAACTGAACGGGGCCGGGAAAGTCCGAAAAAGAGGAATTTTTTTTTTGTTCCGAGTCTGTCCCTACCTGACCCGGTCTAGAAATGTCCAAAAAAATAGTTTAAAAATTGAAAAAAATTAAGAATCATCATTCAGACTTTATTTCTAGACAAATGGGGCCGGGAAAGGTCGAAAAAGAAGAAAAAAAAAATCGTTCCGAGTCCATTCCTACCCGACCCGTTTAGAAAATTCCAAAAAAATAGTACAAAAATTCAAAAAGCTAAAAAGTATCATTCCGGCCTTATTTCTAGCCAAATCGGGCCGGGAAAGGCCGAGAAAGAGAAGAAAAAAGAATTTCGTTTCGAGTCCATTCCTACCCGACCCGGTCTAGAGAATTCCAAAAAAATAGTATCAAAATTCAAAAAATTAAAAAAAACATCATTCAGGCTTTATTTCTTGCCAAACATGGTCGGGAAAGGCCAAAAAAGAGGAAATTTTTCGTTCCGAGTCAGTTCCTACCTGACCCGTTTAGAAAATTCCAAAAAAATAGCTTAAAAATTAAAAAAATTTAAAAAACATAATTCAGGCTTTATTTCTAGCCAAACAGGGCTAGGAAAGGCCAAAAAAGAAGGAATTTTTTTTTTCGACTCGTGTTTGTTTCTACCCGACCCATTCGGAAAATTCCAAAAATATAGTTTAAAAAGTAAAAAAATTTAAAAAACATCATTCCGGCCTTATTTCTAGCCAAATCGGGCCGGGAAAGGCCGAGAAAAGGAAGAAAAAAGAATTTTGTTTCGAGTCCGTTCCTACCCGACCAGGTCTAGAAAATTCCAAAAAAATAGTATAAAATTAAAAAAATTAAAAAACATCATTCTAGTTTTATTTCTAGCCGAACGGGGCTGGGAAAGGCCGAAAAAGAGGAAAAAATAAAAATTTCGTTCTGAGTCCGTTCCTACCCGACCCATTTAGAAAATTCCAAAAAAAAAGTATAAAAATTCAAAATATTAAAAAGCATCATTCCGGCCTTATTTCTAGCCAAATCGGGCTGGGAAAGGCCGAGAAAGAGAAGAAAAAAGAATTTCATTCCAAGTCCATTCCAACCCGACCTGGTTTAGAAAATTCCAAAAAAATAGTATTAAAATTAAAAAAATTAAAAAAACATCATTCAGGCTTTATTTCTTCCAAATTGGGTTGGGAAAGGCCAAAAAAGAGGAATTTTTTTTTTCCGTTCCTACCCGACTCGTTTAGAAAATTCCAAAAAAAATAGCATAAAAATTCAAAAAATTAAAAAACATCATTCCAGCCTTATTTCTAACCAAAGCGGTTCGGGAAAGCCCGAGAAAGAGAAGAAAAAAGAATGTTGTTCCGAGTCCGTTCCTACCCGACCCGGTCTAGAAAATTCCAAAAAAATAGAATAAAAATTGAAAAAATCAAAAAACATCATTCTGTCTTTATTTCTAACCGAACGGGGCCGGGAAATGCCAAAAAAAAGGAAAATTTTTTTTTCCGTTCTGAGTCCGTTCCTAACCAACCCATTTAAAAAATTCCAAAAAAAATAGTATAAAAATTTAAAAAACTAAAAAACATCATTTTGGCTTTATTTCTAGCCTAACGGGGTCAGGAAAGGCTGAAAAAGAGGAAAAAAAATCGTTCCGAGTCCGTCCCTATCCAGCCTGGTTTAGAAAATTCCAAAAAAAATAGTATAAAAATTCAAAAAATTAAAAAACATCATTCCGACCTTATTTCTAGCCAAAGCGGGCCAGGAAAGGCCGTGAAAGAGAAGAAAAAAGAATTTCGTTCCGAGTCTGTTTCTACCCGACCCAATTAAAAAAAAAAATAGTATGAAAGTTCAAAAAACTAAAAAACATCATTCTGGTTTTATTTCTAGCCGAATGGGGCCAAGAAAGTCCGAAAAAGAGGAATTTTTTTTTTTGTTGTTCTGAGTCTGTCCCTACCCAACCCGGTCTAGAAAAGTCCAAAAAAATAGTTTAAAAATTGAAAAAAAATTAAGAATCATCATTCAGACTTTATTTCTAGACAAACGGGGCCGAGAAAGGTCGAAAAAGAAGAAAAAAAAAAATTTCGTTCCGAGTCTGTTCCTACCCGACCCGTTTAGAAAATTCCAAAAAAGTAGTACAAAAATTCAAAAAATTAAAAAGTATCATTCCGGCCTTATTTCTAGCCAAATCGGGCCGGGAAAGGCCGAGAAAGAGAAGAAAAAAGAATTTCGTTCCGAGTCCATTCCTACTCGACCCGGTCTAGAAAATTCCAAAAAAATAGTATCAAAATTCAAAAAACTAAAAAAAAACATCATTCAGGCTTTATTTCTTGCCAAACAGGGTCGGGAAAGGCCAAAAAAGAGGAAACTTTTTTTTCGTTCCGAGTCTGTTCCTACCCGACCCGTTTAGAAAATTCCAAAAAAATAGCATAAAAATTAAAAAAAAACTTAAAAAACATAATTCAGGCTTTATTTCTAGCCAAACAGGGCCAGGAAAGGCCCAAAAAAAAGGAATTTTTTTTTTCGATTCATGTTCATTCCTACCCGACCCGTTCGGAAAATTCCAAAAATATAGTATAAAAAGTAAAAAAATTTAAAAAACATCATTCCGACCTTATTTCTAGCCAAATCGGGCCGGGAAAGGCCGAGAAAGGGAAGAAAAAAGAATTTCGTTTCGAGTCCGTTCCTACCTGACCCGGTCTAGAAAATTCCAAAAAAATAGTATAAAAATTAAAAAAATTAAAAAACATCATTCCGGTTTTATTTCTAGCCGAACAGGGCTGGGAAAGGCCGAAAAAGAGGAAAAAATAGAAATTTCGTTCTGAGTCCGTTCCTACCCGACCCATTTAGAAAATTCCAAAAAAATAGTATAAAAATTCAAAATATTAAAAAGCATCATTCCGGCCTTATTTCTAGCCAAATCGGGCCGGGAAAGGCCGAGAAAGAGAAGAAAAAAGAATTTCATTTCGAGTCCATTCCAACCCGACCTGGTCTAGAAAATTTCAAAAAAATAGTATTAAAACTAAAAAAATTAAAAAAACATCATTCAGGCTTTATTTCTTCCAAATTGGGTTGGGAAAGGCCAAAAAAGAGGAATTTTTTTTTTTCCGTTCCTAGTCCGTTCCTACCCGACCCGTTTAGAAAATTCCAAAAAAATAGCATAAAAATTCAAAAAATTAAAAAACATCATTCCGGCCTTATTTCTAACCAAAGCGGTTCGGGAAAGTCCGAGAAAGAGAAGAAAAAAGAATGTCATTCCGAGTCCGTTCCTACCCGACCCGGTCTAGAAAATTCCAAAAAAATAGTATAAAAATTGAAAAAAATTAAAAAACATCATTCTGTCTTTATTTCTAGCCGAACGGGGCCGGGAAATGCCGAAAAAAAGGAAAAAAAAAATTTCGTTCTGAGTCCATTCCTAACCAACCCATTTATAAAATTCCAAAAAAATAGTATAAAAATTTAAAAAACTAAAAAAAATCATTTCAGCTTTATTTCTAGCCTAACGGGGCCAGGAAAGGCCGAAAAAGAGGGAAAAAAAAATCGTTCCGAGTCCGTCCCTATCCAGCCTGGTTTAGAAAATTCCAAAAAAATAGTATAAAAATTCAAAAAATTAAAAAACATCATTCCGACCTTATTTCTAGCCAAAGCGGGCCGGGAGAGGCCGAGAAAGAGAAGAAAAAATAATTTCGTTCCGAGTCCGTTTCTACCCGACCCGGTCTAGAAAATTAAAAAAAAAATAGTACGAAAGTTCAAAAAACTAAAAAACATCATTCTGGCTTGATTTCTAACTGAACGGGGCCGGGAAAGTCCGAAAAAGAGGAATTTTTTTTTTATGTTCTGAGTTTGTCCCTACCCGACCCGGTCTAGAAATGTCCAAAAAAATAGTTTAAAAATTGAAAAAAATTAAGAATCATCATTCAGACTTTATTTCTAGACAAATGGGGCCGGGAAAGGTCGAAAAAGAAGAAAAAAAAAAATTCATTCCGAGTCCATTCCTACCCGACCCGTTTAGAAAATTCCAAAAAAATAGTATAAAAATTAAAAAAATTAAAAAGTATCATTCCGGCCTTATTTCTAGCCAAATCGGGTCGGGAAAGGCCGAGAAAGGGAAGAATTTCGTTCCGAGTCCATTCCTACCTGACCCGGTCTAGAAAATTCCAAAAAAATATTATTAAAATTAAAAAAATTAAAAAACATCATTCAAGCTTTATTTCTTGCCAAACAGGGTCGGGAAAGACCAAAAAAGAGGATTTTTTTTTTCGTTCCGAGTTCGTTCCTACCCGACCCGTTTAGAAAATTCCAAAAAAAAAAAAGATTATAAAAATTCAAAAAAATATAAAAACATCATTCCGGCTTTATTTCTAGCCGAACGGGGCCTGGAAAGGCCGAAAAAGAGGGAATTTTTTTTCCTTCCGAGTTCGTTTCTACCCGACCCTTTTAGAAAATTCCAAAAAAATAGTATTAAAATTCAAAAAATTTAAAGACATCATTTCGGCCTTATTTCTAGCCAAATCGGGCCGGGAAAGGCCGAGAAAGAGAGGAAGAAAAAAATTTCATTCCGAGTCCGTTCCTACCCGACCCGATCTAGAAAATTCCAAAAAAATAGTAAAAAAATTAAAAAACATCATTCCGGCCTTATTTCTAGCCAAAGCGAGCCGGGAAAGGCCGAGAAAGAGAAGAAAAAAGAATTTCGTTCCGAGTCCGTTCCTACCCGACCCGGTCTAGAAAATTCCAAAAAAATAGTATAAAAATTGAAAAAAATTAAAAAACATCATTCCGGCTTTATTTCTAGCTGAACGGGGCCGGGAAATGCCGAAAAAGAGGAAAAAAAAATTTCGTTTTGAGTCCGTTCCTAACCAACCCGTTTATAAAATTCCAAAAAAATAGTATAAAAATTTCAAAAACTAAAAAACATCATTCCGACTTTATTTCTAGCCGAACGGGGCCAGGAAAGGCTGAAAAAGAGGGAAAAAAAAATCGTTCTGAGTCCGTCCCTACCCGACCCGGTTTAGAAAATTCCAAAAAAATAGTATAAAAATTCAAAAAATTAAAAAACATCATTCTGGCCTTATTTCTAGCCAAAGCGGGCCGGGAAAGGCCGAGAAAGAGAAGAAAAAAGAATTTCGTTCTGAGTCTGTTCCTACCCGACCCGGTCTAGAATATTAAAAAAAAAATAGCATAAAAATTAAAAAATATCATTCCGGCTTTATTTCTAGCCGAACCAAACATTTGTATATTAGACTGCCTCTTGGTAGGCCTGGACTGTATGTATTATATCGCCTCTTGGTAGGCTTTAGACATGTATGTATTCTATTGCCCCATAGTGGACCCTGATGTATGATATTGCCTTTTGGTAAGCTCCTGATGTATGATGAACATTGCCTCTCGGTAGGTCTTACATGTACGCCAGTAGCACTTTAGCATTTAGGAACTGAACACTATGGTCACTTTGCATTGCATCGTATTTTCACGGATTTACTGATAAAATTTGATGTTGATTGACCCGTTGAGGAATATGGAGAGAGGAAATATCACATAAAATGAAACTGCCCTAGCGTAGGTTTTATGCAGTTCCTATCATGAGAGGAAAGGTTCATGGTAGGATGGACCCATTCTTAAGCATATTAACTAGCTGGAAGTGGACTGAACCACAAAAATAAACTACCCAAGTGTAGGGTTTTGTGTGGTTCTAAAATGATCAACCGACTTGAAGTGGTATTAGAATCGTACAGGATGATACTAGTTTCTTTGACAACCCTAATGATGATTGTGGATTTTCCCAACGAGATTTTGGACTCGTCGTGTGGCAGAATGCAAAGAATGTCTCAATTTTCAACCGAACCAGTCGATACTTTGAGAAGACTTCCCTTGAGGAATTGATTGTCGCGATCTTCATACCATACTGGATGGACTTCTATTAGTGATCAGGAATGGCCTTAGCACTGTCCCATTACATGTATTGACTACGAGGGCTGAACCAACCCTTGAACCGGGTGAACTGGGCTTTGAAAATGAGGTTCAAGATATTCTGGGATGCCGGACGAGACGCGCAAAGATAAATTGCCCTATTGTAGGCTTTATGTGGTCTCAGTTGTGTGAAAAAATCTTTTGAAAGGCAAGTTTGCTGCTGAACCTACCGCACACCATTGTTAGTGCAAAAACCAAGGGAATCTTCACTTCGAAGCAGTCCAAAACCCTCAATTTAATGAATTTAAGTTCAGAATACATGTAGGTTTGTGCCAGAGGGGTTGAAAAACCTTGGCACGTGACTCGAGGGGTGGCGGCCCTTGTAGGTGCGCCGCCTAGGGCTGGCGACCCTACAAGGTGTGTTAGCTTTGGGAAGCGTGCATAAAAACAAGACGCCCCCCAAACCATCTACATTATGGTTTGGACTTCTAGGGTCTATTTTTTTTTACCCTTTTTCTTCACTAAAAACTTCTAAAAACACCATTTTTCTTTGCTTTTAGTGCGGATCTACATCAGAACACTAGATTCTTTCAGATCTGAGCATGGATTTTCTTGGGCTCAAGACTTATGATACTGTGGTGGAGCTTGAGTGGGAGACTTTTCATGAGAGGGAGCTCAAGAGATGGTGAACTTCATTTTCTTCCAAGGATCGGGCCTACATCAAGCAATTCCTCGAAGATGCCACTTCACTCTTTCGTAATTCTTTGGATTGGCACTTACTGGAGACCATAGTTCCTTGTTGGGATCCCGCTTTGAGGTGCATCACCATTGGGATGTGGACTTGGTCCCTACTTTGGAGGAGTATGATGGCTTTCTTTCTCTTTCTACCCCTGTGAGTCGGGTTTATCGACCATCGACTAAATCTCGCTTCCACAAGCAGTTGGCAAAGCTATTAGGCCTAAAGATGCTTGTTGTGGATGTTCTGACCTGATATGGGAGCGGCTTGGAAGGTAGCATCTCTTACAATTTTTTGCTTTGTCAGTTTGGTGAAGCTGAGTGTCCTGTTGCTTACCAAGGAGACTTTACGGATTTGGAGGAGCATTGGACCTTCTATAGGCACCAGGCCTTCATGGTAGCCTTCTTCGACTCAATGTTATTCCCTTCTCAGTCAGGTTCCATCAGCTTTGCAGTTCTACCCCTGGTGAGTACTTTGCCTCATAGCACTTCTTTTATTCCTTCTCTCCTCTCTGAGACTATTTGGTCTCTTTCTCTGTGTCATGAGACAGGTAGTGATTGCTTAGTTGTTGTGTGGTTGTGGTTTTGTAGTCATTTAAGTGTGATATCTAGGGCATAGCTTGCTGGGTTCTTGAGGAAGAATAGAGTTAAGATCACTGTGGCCCTTGTTCTTCCTTTTACTAGGGACACCGCTAGTTAGTTGCGGTATTTTTTTGGCTTGCGTCCCAATGACTAGACCTGGAAAGTCAAGTGGGGAGTCACTAGGTGGCAGGGTTAGACCCATTGTGTTGGTTTGCTTGGCATCCCTTTGGTGGGCA
This sequence comes from Quercus aquifolioides, assembly GCA_019022515.1. NCBI lineage: Eukaryota > Viridiplantae > Streptophyta > Magnoliopsida > Fagales > Fagaceae > Quercus > Quercus aquifolioides. The sequence goes on along the minus strand of CM032328.1, from coordinate 40,256,694 downwards.
TCTAAGGTTGTATAGGGTACTTTCCAGGAATGGCCTGGAGGCAGTTCAGGGGCGATCAGCATGTCCCTTGATTTAGTGATCTTTTTGTCATCACTTGTGATAACAGGCTCCAGGATATCGACACAGTCATCATAGATTGTGCTTTTGGCTTCTAGCTGGAGCGCAAGTCGACTATTGATTATCCTACCTGTCCTGGGGACGATTATGAGTGGTCTACTGTGGAATTTAGAGAGTGGAGGACTAGCAGGGACGCATGCTTCATTGTTGATCTATCGGTTCTAGATCCTCTTGATCCCCACCTTCTAGCTGACATATTGAGGGATTATGCACTAGAGTTTGAGGTCAGAGTTGAAAGCACTGTTAAAGACTTGAGAGAGTGCCTGACAGAGGCTATCAGGGACAGTAATTGCTACAGGGAGCTTCTTGATGCCATGGTAGAGGATTATGATGAGATGAGGAAAGCCTATAAGGCTGAGCTTGCCACTCTTAGAGTAGAGCTTGAGCAGAGTAGCCCAGCTCCTTTAGCCATAGAGGCAAAGTGTATTCAGTTGAGATCCCGAGTCATTAGTTTGGAGAGAGAGCTGGCAGATCTTACTTAGAGGTTCACTATCTTGGGCTAGACAAGCGATAAGGAGAGGGTCATAGTGAAGGCCAATCGCGCTAAGGTGAGCAACAGGGCTAATGATTTAGCCCTGAGGCTATTGGAGACTAGATACTTCATTCATTCCACTTTGATATTGGAGTATGAGCCAACTGATGAGCCTAGTGAGCCAAAGTTGGCTTTTTGTCGCCTTAAGGCTGAGATAGCTGAGAAGGAGGAGGCAATTGGTTTGGCTTTGCTTGATATAGAGAGGCAGGGCTGCACCTCGAGTCCTAGTATGGAGAGGGAGTTGGTTCGGTTTCAACATTCATATGGCCGACTTAGAGAGATTGCCAGAGATTTGGGCTTTAATGCAGTAGGGTTGCTTCGTACTTATTCCTCGAATGATTCGATTCTTCTCACCGGCTTTGGGAGGTTATGTAGGGCAATATCAGACCATTTGGGCCACATTTGACTTGCTAAAGTCTTTTTTATTTCTTTTCATTTCTGCACATGAGCTATGTAGTTAGTATTCCACCATGTATGGAAAGGTCCATTGTAAATTGCTAGGCAATTGCGTATGGCCTTCCACTTTTGGATTTTTAAAGCATAGTCTAGTCTGTAAGGCATGCTTAAAAATGGAAAACAGGTGGAAATAGAGATGTTTTGCGTATATTGATTATCAAGAGATAGTTATATCTATGAAAGGATTAGAAAGGCACAAAATAGGCATGTTTAATGAATATGTGCGCAAATGCTTTGAACATGCAAGATCATACAAATAAAATGGTAAATGTAAGTCTATGCATATCAATATCTGAAGTTCCAAAGGATACATCTTGTTCTATATGGATCTTTTCCTTTCCTATTGGGGTACATCTTCCACTAGCATGGGCCATAACATCTTTGAATAAAACCACGACGGGCCATGCGTGTTGCAAAAATAAAGTAACCTAATAGGGTGCATTCTTCTTCCATTGATCTTGATCGTAAACCTAAGCGGATTCAACTGACTAATTTTCCTTTTATAATGTGACCGGACCGAGGTGGTTGCCTACATACCTCCATTAGGAAGGATCAGGTCATCACATAGTTCAACTGACATTCTTGATTGCTTTAATTTTTACCTAGACTGCCCTTTCGGGTTTTCAACCTACCTTTTCACATATTTTGTTTTTTATTTTTTATTTATTTATTTTTTTCTGTTTACATAGGAATGTAGAAAAAGAGGTTGCACTTGGAAGCTTTCTCATGTAAAGTACTGTATGACAGCATTAGAATTGGTGGGCATATTGAAGTCGTGCCCATCCATGTCAACTAGGATCAAGGCTCCTCTGGAGAAGGCCTTTTTCACCACATATAGGCCTTCATAGGTCAGGGAAAACTTTCCTCTATGATTAGGCATGGCCTGGTTACACTTTTTCAAGACTAGGTCACCTTCTTCAAAGACTCTGGGTCTACCTTTCTTGTTGAATGCTCACTCAACGCGGCGTTGGTACAATTATCCATAGCACAGCTCGGTCATGCACTTCTCGTCTATCATGTTCAATTACTCATATTGGGAATGGGCTGATTCATCAGCTCTATCTGTGATAAGATTTGGAGAGATGGGATCTCTACCTTTGTGGGGAGGACGGCTTCCATACCATAGACCAAGGAATACGAGGTCGCACCTGCGGAAGTACGAAAAGAAGTGCGATAGGCACACAAGGTAAATGGCAAGAACTTGTGTCATCTTCACTAAGATCTTCTTTATGTTCTTGTTGGCTTCTACTAAACCGTTCATCTGAGGATGGTAAGGGACCGAATTCTGGTGTTCGATCTTAAACTGTTGGCAAAGTCGCTCAATCATTTTTCCTTTCAATCATTTGGTGGTACACCGTTGTGGCAAATGATGTTTTGTTTCAAGAATTGAGCCATCATAGCTTGGGTGACATTTTTGTAGGAAGCAGCTTCCACCTACTAGGTGAAGTAATCGATGGCCACCAAGATATACTCAGGATCAACTATTTTCTTGCTTCTTAATGCGCTCCCCAATAGGAATCAGGCTTGCAAAGTGAGTGACTTGGGCATTGATCATCTTCTCGTAGTAAGGAGGCTTAAGGTTATCAATGAACCACTTGATCATCTCGTCTTCCATCATAGGGGGAAGCACTTGGGCGGCTAGCTCATGCCACCTTTGGGCATACTCACGGAAAGATTCCTCACTCTGCTTTTCTTTCCTCTGAAGAACTATGCGGTCGAGATCTATCTCAGTATTGAACCAGTAGAATTCCAAGAATGCATTGGCCATCTCTCTCCAGCTGGAGGTCTTTTCCAATCTCACATACTAGGTGGCTGTAGGGCCAATCAAGCTATTAGGGTAAACCTGGCAAAGTAATGGATGATTATCTCTATAGGGTGCCATCTTCCTACAGAACATGCATAGATGGGTGCAAGGATATCCAATACCATCACACTTGACAAACTTGGATGCCTTGAACTTGGGAGGCATAATGACCTGAGGGAAATTGGTTAGACTGTCTAGATCGACATTTCCTCGAGCGCCGGAGCCCTCTATGATACGGATTTTCTCAGTCAGGGTCTCTACATGACTTTTGACCTAATTGTAACTAGACTCTGAGGTCTTATCCTTAGGAGAGGATCCACTTCTTTGTTATTCCCTTGTGGGGTGAATGGTGGTGTAATTTGGTCTTGATTTGGCTTTGGCAGTGGTTGGTTCTCATTTTCAGAATGAGGTGTAAAGCCCTCTAGAGTGGGACTAGATGATCCTCAGTTCACTTCTACAACTAGCTACCCTTCTCTTTTGATTACATGAAAAAGTAATGCTTATACAAAATTTTGACTTCTTACAATGCCCCAGGATCATGGGCTGTAGATAATGGCTCCAACAGTGGGCCTTTTTCAATTCAAGGAAATTAAAATTTAAAATGAAAAGCTTCATTCTTGATGGCTTGGCCTTCTCAGGGAAGATCTTTATCTGTACACATTTACATGACAGAGCCATTAATGTATGCATGCATGCCCTTGTAGGGTTGGAAACCTTTAGGGACAAGGTATGATCTAATGTGCAAGTTTTGAGTTTGCTTTTCCCTAGCAGTTAATCATAGATGCTATGTAAACAGGATGGATAGAACTTGGAGTAGAGCATGACTCTTTGATGCAAGCAAAAAGAGCAAACTTGCAAACGAAAATGGACATTTTCCCCTTGACTCATTTTGAAAACAATCCTATGAAGGATATCCTACCCTAGGCTGGGATGTTCACTCGGATTTGGCTATTCCTAGTTCTCATGGGTTTGACGTAATCTAGGCCAACTATATGAGACACGGCTTAACTGGTAAGTTGGTTCTATTCTTAGGGGACCATGATCATCTAATCCTTCCCTTCATAGAAGTTAGGGGATAGAGCAAATCAAGGGGGCCTTTTCAACATAATCCAGTCCACCAATGGACGCAAGAAAAGCCTACAATTTGGCATCCTGTAACTATCTAAGGTATAAACATCCAGCATTAGCCTTCAACGCTGAGTCCGAGTTCGACCCAATATGAGGGGTGATGTCATTCATTTTGAAATGAAATGGGAAAGACTTTCCAAGCACAACAGATATAAGCACAGATAAATGTGTAGCAGAAATTAAGTCTTACTACCCTAGTCATACATGTGAAGGAAAACTATAAAGCATGCTTTAGTAAAGTAGTAAAGCTTCACACATACAAAAATACCTCAAAGTCGGTTTTTGGAAAACTATTTTGAAAATCATTTTTGGAAAATATTTTTGAGTTTTGAAAATAGTTTACTAGGATATAGCGAAAGCAATTTTCAAAAAGGAAAGCCCTAGAGGCTAATGCCAATTTCAATGTTTTTGAAAGCCAATGTCCAAAGATTAGGATCTTATCAAAAGCACTAAAGGCTAAACTCTCTAAGTATCCCTAGTGGAGTCGCCAGTCTGTCGATGCCTCGTGGCTACTCGACCACCCATCACGGCGACACTCACGCGTTTATATTGAGTAGGTGTCATACCTCGGGTGTGTGACTAGAATATGAGTCGATTTTAAGGATATTACCAAAGGTAAGTGAAGTCGCCACCAATCATTGGGTTTTTTCTAAGGTTAGATAAGTCACTTGACTCTATTTGATTTTATTACCAAACCTAAGCTAAGAAAAATGTCGTTTTTCCTAATCTAATGTGGATGGGTAAAAAATCTTGATTCATGCGTTCGGAAATCTGGTTATGTGTGGGGAAGGTGTTAGGCACCCCACAACGCCTATCCATAGACAATCCTTTGTTTAGGTAAAATCATAATTTCTAGACATTAGCAAATGAAAAAAAGCTATTGCCATTAGCTTTCAGGGCTTTAAATGTGTTGGGCTTTGAGGTTTGATTTCGGAATGGGTGTGGTCCAAATCAATGCTTTCCAACTGTGTTTGAAGTCCTTGCCAAATTTCCTCGGCAAAAATTCGGCAGCATTTCGCCTTATTTTCGTGGCGGAAATCCGGCGGCGCTTCGCCTCAGATGCGTCATAGCATGCCAAACGCTATTCTCACCAAGCTTTCGACATGAGAATATGGTAATGGGGATGCCCCATTTTCATGGTGAAAATCTGGCAGAGTTTCGGGTTTGGTGCACTATGGCACACTGGCAGGATTTCGCGTCTGTTTATATGGCACGTATCAACATGCTCGCACCGTGACGAGCCGAAGCCCTTCAAAGTGTTAAACATGTTGATATGTGTCATACACAGGGAAACCAATGTCACTTGGTGACATGGATCAAGGCAATCACACTGCGATGATTGTGCACACAATATAGCATGAATATGGACCTACGACAATTGCCTTGAGCGCATACCTATACTACAAGGTCAAGAGCTCTCATGACTAGAGAGGGTCACTCACGTAGCCACGATAGTCTATCATAGAAAGTGCACGGTCACCCACACAAACGCAGACATATATATATATATATATATATACACACACATACACACACATACATCATGCACAATTCTATCACACAGAGCGAGAAAGTAAATCAGACATTGCCAATGTTCCAAGGGAATAGCCCAGCAAGATACAGGAAATGTAAAACAAACATTGCGATACCTAGGGAATGTGGCCCAAGCAAGAAGCAAGAAAAGTAATGGGGGTACATAGAGGGGGACCCTAATACATGCTCTAGAGAAGAGGCTTAGAGAGAGAGAAAGAGAAGACCGCTCTGGAAGGGCTAGGCCCCTTAATCTACTGAACATTGCCCTTTGTGGGCTTGCATCCTTGCCTTTTTTGCTTATGCCTAGGAGGTCGCACCCTTGCTTCAAGTGTCCTCGCTCCATGCATGTACATGTAAAGACAAGAGAAACAAGCTAGGAGACAAGCAAAGAAACAAATAGAAAGAGAAGCATGATAAAGACAAGCTAAGAAAAGATGCCAAACAGGGGCAAACAAGCATGTGAAACACACAAAGAGGCAAACAAAGCATGTTATCAAACAAAAGGGGGTGTCCTAGGAGGAAAATTTTAGGTTTGTATCGAGCTTCCATGGTTCCATTGGATTGGAGTATGGACGACACAAAGACTCATGCATGAACATGTAGGCAAGCGTGCAAAAGATGCAAAGAAGCAAAGAAAGCCAAACAGGTAGCGCAAAGCAAGCAAGGCAAGCATATCAACATCACACGGAGCATAGAAAGGTGCATATCAAGCACACCAACACCATGGGGGTGTATCTCACAAATAGTCACATCCAAACGAGCCTTAGGAGGGACGGATGCGACCACACAAGCACGGAGGGCGCGAAGCATGGCAAAGCCTAGATCTAGAGAGGCTAACATGGAGATTGATGGAGGTCTAAATTAAGCTCAGTTTGTCCATGGTAGTCGTCTATCACCAAATCATGTCCAGAACATTTTACAAGGAAGGAAGCCCAACAGAAGCACCATAAACATGAATAGGATCCGTCTATGGTTATCGTGATCGTCCAAATTAGGATAGTCGTCCATGGCATACAAGGGCATGGACGACCAAACAAAACTTAGCTAATTTCAAAGGATCTTTCTACAAACACCAAGCAATCAGACCACAATACATCATTCTAGAATGTGGGGAGGATTCCTCTAAATCCGCTCCACTTTCTCCACTAACTATACACATCTCCCATAATGATAATGGATCTAAACAAGTAGGCCCACTAAAAACTCTCTATAAAAAGGATTTGACCCCATTAGCCCAAGGTACATTTTTACTATTCACTAACTCACCATCTTAGTGTTCTAGAGAGAAAATTAACTTAACTGTTGGAGAGTCTTTGGCCGGTTCATCCTGATCACCCTAGACAGTCTATTTTTCTCTTCAGGTCTTCAAGCTATCACTGTAGCCCGGAGTATTCAACCTACTGATTCTCATGTATCATTAGTTCCGTATGTGTGAAAGTAAGAAAAGTTTCTAAGTGTTGACCGCCTTGTTTTCTAAGACAAAAAGGCTGCATGGTTCGGACTAGGCTGATGGCCACAAGTCGAGAACATCAGGAGAGTGGAAATGCCTCTAGTCATCCAAATCGTGTACCAGCACCGCCATCGGCGTCTGTCCAACAACAACTGTAGTCCATGGTAGCCACAATGGCGGACTTGATGTAAAAAAACCAGGAATTAACTAAAGAAGTCAATAGACAACGTCGACAGCGACGCCCCAAGGAACATAAGCAAAATTCAGAGAATGGAACAACGTTGAAGGAGGAGATCAGTCCAGAGGTACCGTCACTCAAGGGGTGCCACACTTGGCTAGAGAAATGGACTAGATGAAGAAAGTCACGGAGGAGATGAAGGACTCCATAAGGAGTGCAAACCATGTGGATGATCTTGTCCACAAAACTGACTCTCCCTTCATCGCATCCATCACGAGTCATCCTCTATCCTCCAAGTTCAAAATGCCTACCTTGGACTCATATAATGGAATGCAAGACACTTGTGATCACATTGCCATGTTCAAGACGAACATGCATCTCTAAGGCGTTCCAGATGAAATCATATGCAGAGCCTTTCCTACCACGTTGAAAGGCCCGGCTAGGGTGTGTTTTGGTAAAGTACCACCAAACACCATAACTTTGTTCCAGGAGTTAAGTAAGTTGTTCGTCGACAACTTCATTGGAGGCCAAAGGTATAAGCATTCCTCGTCTAGCTTATTGAACATAGAGCAAGGAGAAAACCAAAGTCTTCGGACCTTCATCAGTCGTTTCAATAGGGAAGCCCTTTGGGTTTGAAAAATGCTGGGACCACTTATTAGAGGCTAGTTAACCATATGTTTGGTCCACAAATTGGATGAAATGTTGAAGTGTACGTGGAAGACATGTTAGTCAAAAGCACAAAGGAGACGCAACATTTGGACGACCTGCAAGAGACTTTTGACATGCTTAGATGATACAATGTGAAGCTGAACCCAAGCAAGTGTGCCTTTGGAGTTTCATCAGGAAAGTTCCTTGGTTTCATGGTTTCACAAAGGGGAATTAAATCAAATCCTAGCAATACTAAACATGGAGCCGCCAAAGAATATCAAAGAAGTACTAAGTCTCACTAGATGAGTGGCAACCTTCAATAGGTTCGTCTCAAAAGCTATTGACAAGTGTTTACCATTTTTTAGAGTGTTAAAAGAAAGCATTTGATTGGACAAATGAGTATCAATGAGCATTTAAAGACCTTAAGGCTTATCTCACTTCAACTCCTTTGTTGAGCCTGTCCAAACCAGGTGAAGAGTTGTATCTATACCTAGCAGTATCCCCTCATGCAGTGAGTTCAGCCTTAATTAGGGAAGAAGGAAAGGTGCAGAAGCCCGTCTACTATACTAGCAAAGCTTTAAGAGGAGTTGAAGGACAGTACCTACCAATAGAAAATTTAGCCTTCTCATTGGTAATAGCAGCAAGAAAGCTCAGGCTTTATTTCCAAGCTCATGTCATCAAAGTACTAACAAACCATTAGCTCAAGAAGGCTATGAATAAGCTGGAAGTAGCTGGATGACTGAGTTTAATGTAAGGTATCGACTAAGGGAAGCAATAAAAGCCCAATCCCTTGCAGACTTTATTACAGAATTCACTCTTACCCATGATCAACAGAATAAAACTAAGGGGCAAAAGAATTGGTCCTTTGTATGGATGGTTCATCCACACAGCATGCAAGAGGAATTGGATTAATATTGCAATCACCAGAAAGGGATCGTCTAGAGTATGCCATCCGTCTATAGTTCCAGACGACCAACAACGAAGCTAAGTATGAAACCCTCCTACAAGGCTTGGAGTTGGCTAGGTCACTAGGAGCAAAGTCAATTCTCGTCCAAGGAGACTCGCAGCTGATTATAAGCTAGGTGAATGGGACATGCGAAGCTAAGGAGGAACGGATGAAAAGATACTTGAGCAAAGTCAGGTAATGCATCAAAGGCTTCACAATGGCAAAGTTCCACCAGATTCTAAGGGAAGAAAACATGGAAGCCAACAGCCTAGCAAAGGCAGCATCTACAAACGAGTTAGTGGATGGCTAGATTAAAGTTTAGAACATTCCAAGCATAGATGTTCCAGATGTGCATCAGAAAGACAGAGAGGCAAACAGGACCATTACAATTGTATCCTATCTCGAGGACGGACTCCTCTCCGAGGATAAAGAAGAAGCAAGGAAGTTGAGGGTTAGAGCGGCAAAATTTGTCCTCATGGATGGAGTGTTGTATAAAAGGGATTTCTCTCATCCCTACTTAAGGTGTCTGACTCTAGACGAGTTCCACTATGTCATGAGAGACATACGTAAAGGAGCATGTGGAAATCATTTAAAGGCAAGATCCCTCATCCACAAGATAATTCATGCAGGATACTACTAGTCGTCCAATGGTTGCCTTTTGGCCATTTGCCTAGTGGGGACTTGACATCGTTGGTCCCTTTCCCATGGGGACAAGGCAAATGAAGTTCTTAGTGGTGGGGATCAATTATTTCACTAAGTGGGTAGAAGCAAAGCCATTAGAAAATATTATCGAGCAGAATGTTAGAAACTTCGTCTGGAAGAATATCATTTGTCGTTTTAGAATCCCTAGGGTGCTCGTCTCAGAAATGGACGCCAGTTTGATAACACACCCTTCAAAGAGTTTTGTGAGTAGCTGGAAATCAGGAATCACTACTCCTTACCGTCCCTCCATAGGCTAATGGACAGGCAGAAGTTGTGAACCAATCCTTGATGAAGATCATCAAGACTCAACTTGAGGGGGCAAAAGGGATATGGCCAAACGAACTTCCCAGTATCCTTTGGGCATACAGGACGATGGTGAGGACTCCTACTGGAGAGCCACCTTTTAAGCTAGCATATGGAAGTGATGCAGTGATACCAACGGAGGTTGGCCTAATTAGCTATAAAGTAGCCCATTATAAGGATAAGGACAATCAAAAGCAACTCCATGTAAGCCTTGATCTCATTGATGAGGTAAGGATGGACATGGAACTAAGGGTGGCACGCTGCAAGAACTTGATGACTAAGCACCATGATGCGTTGGTCAATCCTAGGAAATTCAACATTGGAGACCTCGTCCTAAAAAGGGTATCCCTGGCTACTAAAGACCCTGCTCATGGAAAGTTGGGACCTAATTGGGAAGGACCATACAGAGTCATCAACTACAAAGGACGAGGATTATACTATTTGGAAGCCTTAGACGGACGAAGGCTAGAGCATTTATGGAACGTGGAGCACTTAAGGAAGTACTATCAGTGAAGACTCGTCGAGAAGGTCAGTATGGACGACCTAAAACCTACAGACTATTGGTTCCTACTGGTAGCCTATTTATGTTATTTTTCAGCCCTCATGTTATGATTTTCAGTATTTGAATTCCCTAAAAAGCACTAGTTTCTGGCATGTGCAATGCTTGTGAACGCTATTATGTTATGTACGAAGTTCCTAGTTTGTATATAAAGCATGTTGGATTTTCTACTAAGTATTTTTAATCTGTTATAAAGTTAAAATTCCACAAGAAAGGCTAAAAGCCATAGACGAATAAAATCTCTTGACGTAGAGACGTATCGTCAATAGCTGTCCTTAGACAACAATCATGGATGGCAAAGCACCAAATGATGAAACAAAACCTTAAGGTAACAAAAAGAAAATGAGGAAAGAATATACCTCCCACACATACTCATCAATGAGAAATAAACGAATAAAATAAAAGCATGCAATAAGTGAAGTCTATTAAGACATATGTGAATCATGTTAGGAACATATGTCATTTAGAATTGGCTAATCCTATAATAAAATGCATTTTACTTGTAATTGGGTAGATCTAGGATGTGTTTAATACTTCAAGGAACAAGAGTTTAAGTCCAAGTGTTAAAGTCATGCAAATCTGTCCAAGAAACAAGTGAAGAAGTGTTGGATTTTAAAGCTCGATAGCTAACTCGACAGATAGCATCTATCGAGGTTTAAAAGGCTTGTTTAGCCCGATGCTCGATAGTTGCTCGATAGATAACCTATCTATCGAGATTTACGAAAATCAAATTTTTTTTTTTCAGATATGATTTCACACCAATTCGTGTATATTTGTTTAGGCTTTCTTTGCTCACAACCCTAAACATATATAAGGATTATTTTAAGGGCCGTCACTGTTGATGCAACTGAATGCAAAAGTTTTTCACAAGCATATTATGACCGGAGACATATGCCTTAGTTCATCTTTCTCTTGAAGAAGCTGTTGCGTTTGTACGTCGTAGGGTTTTGTAACCAAGGAGCTTCGTGATCTTCATCGTGTTGATGAACTAAAAAACTTTGCAGTCAACATCCTTCTCAAGTGGTGGTTAGTCACGTACTTGGATTCGTGCATTGATTGGTTAGTCACGTACTAGGAGCCATGCATTAAAAAGGAGAGATTGTTACTACAGAACAAGTCCAATTGGGTATTAGGGTAAAGGTTCAACTGTAGATTGGTATAAAGTACTAGGATTCCTTTACTTGTAACCACTTATTGTGATAATAGTGGATTCTCGAGAGTGGTGACCTTAAATTCACCCGGTGGGGTTTTGCCTAGGACGTTTACCCCATTCATAATCAAATCATCGTGTCAACTTTATTTTCCATTGCATTTTAACTTAGTTGGTGATTTATTTGTGCTACCACGCGTATTGCATGTTAATTGAATTAATTAATTAACTTGGCTAATTAATTGGTTAATTTATCACAAGGGGTCAATACATTCTTAACATATCAAGTGGTATCAGAGCAGGCACACTTTGATTAGGGTTAATCTTTATTGTGTGATCCATTGACCCCTGTTTTCATGGCTGCAAACGGCATGAAAAGATCTTTGTTTTCAAATACATCTTGTTTTTCTAATCTCTACTTGATTGAGTGTATTAGAAAATGCAAGTCTAAAAGTTATTTGAAATCCATCATAATGATTATTGGAAAAGATCTTAGCATGACAAAGAAGAAACTAGACTGTCTTAGAATGAAAATGTGTAGAGGGGTTTGTCTAAGAAGAGTGAAAGTTAAAAGCTTTGTTTATAAATGGTAGATGAGAGAAAACACCATTCCTATTGATTTGCCATATAAGCATGAGGTGTGCTTCATGATGAAGTCCTCATTTAAGGTTATGGACACGTGTTTATGGTACCTTGATAGCGGCTGCTCAAGACACATGACAGGAGATTGATCTCTCTTTAAGGTTTTTTAGTCTAAGAAAGGTGGTAATGTCACTTTCGGTGATGGGAGCAAATCACAAATCAAAGGAAAGGGAACCATCTCTCTACCTAGACTGCTAGACATTGCAAATGTGCTATATGTAGAAGGTTTGAGAATGAACCTGTTGAGCATAAGTCAGATATGTGATCAAGACTTATGGTGCTGTTCTCAAAAGGGAAATCCCTTGTGTTGAATGAGCCTGGAAAGAAACTCATAAGTGGTGTTCACACTCTAGACAATTGTTATGGTTTGGTCCCTAATGCTAATATTGTGTGCAATAGCATTCGTTTGCCAAATGAAGATCTATGGCACCAAAGAATGGGACATGCTAGTTACAAACATCTTTCAATTGTATCTAAGCATGAATCAGTTTTGGGGATACCAAAGCCCAGTAGAGTGAACAATGTGGTGTGTGGACCATGTTAGCTTGGGAAATAGATGAAAGGCAAACATCTGAGCACTCAGACATCCGCTACATCTAGACCATTGGAGCTATTACATCTGGATCTTATGGGTCTAACTAGAACCGAGTCTCTTGGTGGGAAGAGATATATCATGGTTGTGGTAGATTACTTCGCTAGGTACACTTGGGTCATTCTCCTAAGATCCAAGTTAGATGCTCCTGAGCACATTGAAGCCTTATGCACAAGATTGCAAAATGAGAAGAGATTAGAGATTGATCGAATTCGAAGTGACCACGGTAAAGAATTCGAGAACTCTTACATGGATTCCTCTTGCACTAGATCAGGTATATCTCAAGAATTCTTTACTCCTATTACTCCTCAGCAGAATGGTGTAGTAGAAAGAAAGAACAGAGTTATTCAGGAGATGGCTAGAGCCATGTTGCACAACAAGGATGTGGCTAGAAACTTATGGGGGGAAGCCATCAACACAGCGTATCATACGGTTAACAGGGTGTATTTTAGATCCGGTACCAAGAAGACTCCCTATGAGTTATGGAAGGGAAGGAAGCCAAATGTTAAGTAATTCAGAATCTTTGGAAGTACTTGTTTCATTCTCAAGGATAGAGAGAATGTGGGAAAATTTGACTCCCGAAGTGATGAAGGAATATTTCTGGGACACTCTTCTACAAGCAAGGGCCCGCATCTCCAAGTACTCCCGGCACTCCAAGTGTTGTAGAAGGTTCAACAGACATACCTACCTCACCTGACTCTAAATCCCATGAAGAGAAAGGACCTTCCTCCAGGATTAAGTTGAATCATCCTCCTGAAGTTATTGTGGGAAACATGAATGAACTTACACTAAGGAAGAGTACAGTTGATAAATGTGTTGCTAACTTTGTGTCATATTCTTGTTATTTGTCACAGGTTGAACCCACCAAGGTTGAGGAAGCTCTTTAAGATGAAAGCTAAGTTGAAGCTATGCATGATGAACTGCTTCAGTTTCATAGGAATGATGTCTAGACTCTAGTACCTAGACCGGAAGGTGAGCATATCATTGGCACAAAATGGATCTTCCGCAACAAGACTGATAAGGAGGGTAATGTAATCCGCAACAAGGCTCGTCTTGTGGCTCAAGGATACTCTCAAATGGAAGGAGTAGACTATGATGAGACATTTGCTCCAGTAGCCCGAATGGAGTTCTTTAGGATTCTCCTAGCCCTAGCATGTCACTTGAAGTTCAAGCTTTAGCAAATGGATGTAAAGACTGCTTTCTTGAATGGGTTCCTTAAAGAAGATGTCTACGTGGCTTAACCAAAAGGATTCATTAATCCATACTTTTCGGATCATGTGTTGTACCTCAAAAAGGCACTCCATGGTTTAAAGCAAGCCCCTAGAGCTTGGTATGATCAACTTACACAAAACTTGGTGTCACATGGGTTCACAAGAGGAAAAGCTGATCAAACTCTCTTCATCAAAAGGGAAGACGACGAGTTGATAGTTGGTCAAGTCTATGTTGATGATACCATCTTCGGGTCGACTAAGGATGAACTTGCTCATAGTTTCTCCAAACTTATGCAAGCTGAGTTCAAGATGAGCATGATTGGAGAGTTGAATCACTTCCTTGGGTTACAGATTCTGTCAGCAATGCATAAAACTAGATGTAAATGCATGAGGAAGAAGGAAGAGAAGAGGAGATCAATCCATGGAAATGACACTAATGTTTTGGCAAAGGAATTCAAACCGTTTGCTGTCAAGAGGTTTGGTAAAAAATCAGCCTTCTGATCATCAGTGTTAATAAACTCAAGAGTAAGAGTACCATCTTCGATAAGCTCCCTAATGAAGTGATGTCGAATCTCTATGTGTTTAGTTTGAGAATGTTGAACCGGATTCTTAGAGATGTTGATGGCATTGGTATTGTCATAGTAGATGGTAAGATGCTCTTGACAAATACCGTAATCATGGAGGAGTTTTTGCATCCATAAAAGTTGGGTGCAACAGCTACCGGCAGCGATGTACTCAGCTTCTGCAGTGGATAATGAGATGGAATTCTACTTTTTGCTTATCCAAGAAACTAGATTATTACCCACTTTATGAAGAGAGTTTGATCTGCTTTTCCTCTAGTGAACCCATGTGACACCAAGTATTGTGTGAGCCGATCATACCAAGCTCTGGGGGCTCGCTTTAAACCATGATCATACCGAGCTCTAGGGGCTCGCTTTAAACCATGGAGTGCCTTCTTGAGGTATAGCACATGATCCGGATAGTGTGGATCAATGAACCCTTTTGGTTAAGCCACATAGACATCTTCTTTAAGTAGCCCATTCAAGAATGCAGTCTTCACGTCCATTTGATAGAGCTTGAACCTCAAGTGACATGCCAAGGCTAGGAGAATTCTGATGGACTCCATATGCGCTACCGGAGCAAATGTCTCATCATAGTCTACTCCTTTCATTTGTGAGTATCCTTGAGCTACAAGACGAGCCTTATTTCGGATCACATTACCCTCTTCATAAGTTTTATTGCAGAATATTCACGTTGTGCCGATGATGTGCTCACCCTTCGGTCTAGGTACCAAAGTCCAGACATCATTCCTTTGAAACTGAAGCAGCTCATCATGTATAGCTTCAACCCAGCTTTCATCCTAAAGAGCTTCCTTAACTTTAGTGGGTTCAACCTGTGATAAGTAACAAGAATAAGACACAAAGTTAGCAACACATTTATCAACTGTACGCTTCCCTAGTGTAAGTTCAATCATGTTTCCCACAATAACTTCAGGAGGATAATTCAATTTGATCCTGGAAGAAGGTCCTTTCTCTTCATGGGTTTTAGAATCAGGTGAAGTAGATAAGTCTGCTGAATCTTCTACAACACTTGGAGCATCTGGAGTACTAGGAGATGCAGGCTCTTGTTCAATAATTTCTTGAACTTCCCTGGGCTTGGGAGGAAGAATCTCTTTGGGGATTTCCTCACCAAATTTCTTAGAAACGGAATCTGAAGATTCATCAATAACAACATTTACTATTTCCATTACCTTCATGGTTCTTTTGTTGTATACCCGATAAGCCTTGCTTGTAGAGGAGTATCCTAGAAATATTCCTTCATCACTTCGGGAGTCAAATTTTCCCACATTCTCTCTGTCCTTGAGAATGAAACAAGTACTTCCAAAGATTCCTGATCTTGTACAAAAGGACTCCATATATGAGTTCTCAAATTCATTACCATGATCACTTCGAATTCGATCAATCTTCAAGCTCTTTTCATTCTGCAATCTTATGCACAAAGCTTCAATGTGCTCAGGAGCATCAGACTTGGATCGTAGGAGAATGACCCAAGTGTACCTAGTGAAGTCGTCCACCACAACCATGATGTATCTCTTTCCACCAAGAAACTCAGTTCTGGTTGGACCCATAAGATCCAGATGTAGTAGCTCCAATGGTCTAGATGTAGCAGATGTCTGAGTGCCCGGATGTTTAGCTTTTGTCTGTTTCCCAAGCTGACATGGTCCACACATCACATTGCTCACTCTACTGAGCTTTGGTATCCCCAAGACTGACTCATGCTTAGATACAATTGAAAGATGTTTTTAACTAGCATGTCTCATCCTTTGGTGCCATAGATCTTTATTTGGTAAACGAATGCTATTGCACACAATATCAGCATCAGGAACCAAGCCATAATAGTTGTCTAGAGTGCGAACACCACTAATGAGCTTCTTTCTAAACTCATCCATGAAAAGGCATTTTCCCTTTGAGAATAGTACCATGAAGTCTTGATCACATATCTGACTTATGCTCAACAGGTTCACTCTCAGACCTTCTACATATAGAACATTAGCAATGTCTGGCAGTCTAGGTAGAGATATGATTCCCTTTCCTTTAATCTGTGACTTGCTCCCATCACCAAAAGTGACATTACCACCTTTCTTAGACTCAAAAACCTTGAAGAGAGATCGGTCTCTAGTCATGTGTCTTGCGCAACCACGTGTCCATAACCTGAAATGCGAACTTCATCATAAAGCATACTTTGTGCTTAGATGACAGATTAGTGGGAATGGTGTTTTCTTTCATCTGCCTTTTATGAACTAAACCTTTAACTTTCACTTTTCTCAGACAGTCTAGTTTTTTCTTTGTCAAACTGAGATCTTTTCCAATAGTCATCATAATAGAATTCAAATAACTTTTAAACTTGCATTTTCTGATACACTCAAACAAGTAGAGATTAGAAAAACAAGATGTATTTGAAAACAAAGATTTCTTCAAGCCAGTTGCAGCCATGACAATAGGGGTCAATGAATCATTTAGCAAAGATTAAAACCTAATCAGAGTGTGCCTGCTCTGATACCAATTGATAGGCCAAAAACGTATTGACCCATTGTGATGAATTAATTGATTAATTAGCCAAGTTTATAAATTAATCAAATTAACATGCAATTGTACATGGCAGCACAAACAAATCACTATTGAGGTCTAAAAAGTTATAACACCAAGGCCCAAATAGCACAGTGCACTCCATGGAAAGTAATAATAAAAAGGCTGAGTTCACCACAAAAAAAAGGATGATAGGCCCAAGTCCATTAAAAAAGATTTAAAGCCCAAGACTCGTGAAGGGATAGGCCTTAGGGCCCATAAAAGAAAGGGAAGAAAGAAGAAATCTCAGCCTGCCAAGATCAGAAGACCAATAGGGAATTCAGTGATAAGAACTGGGCTAGGATACCTAGGGACTACCAGGAGCTCGAGGTCCTCGGGACGTGCAGCAAAGGTAAGATGAGATTAAGACAGCTCAAAAGAAGTGCCAAGAAACATAGGAAATGAAAGACAGATACGTCCTTATCAGCCACCCAATGATGCAGAAAGGAATCAGAAAACTTGGAGACTAGCAATTCATGAACAAAGAGCTGGTACCTCGGGGAACCCAGAAAGAAGAACCATGAAAGGAAGTAGCTGGGAGAACTTTCAACCTGGCAAGGATGGAATCGGCTCACTCTGGAAAAATGACTAAAGGGAAGGCAGCCAAAAAGCTGAGTCTGAAAAGGTGAGAAAACCTTGAAGGAAGAGAGATTAGAGGTCAGCCCTTTAGGGACGCCCCAGAATGGAAAGTTAGCAAGAGGCTTTTTGGGGAGAAAGCACCAAAAGAAGAGAATTATGAGAAACAAGGAAGGGGTCAGCCACCAAAGTTGCTGGCACAACATTAGCTCTGGTACCCAGAGGAGCAAAATAGGGGAATCAGTTGTACACCGGAGCCCTAGGATGACACTATAAAAGGGGAAGCATCCAACAGTGAAGGGGCATTCCACAATAGTGAATCAGAATAGAATCATCGAGAAAACTCTGTCAAAAACTCAAAGAAAGTAGGAAAAGAAAGAGAAAATATTGCTCGGTATCCCAAAATAGCCACTATAGAACATACTTGGATTCAAAAGAATTCAAACTTTGCAAGTCTTAGAGGCTTAGAGAGCCATCTAAGTCTGTAATTTTTGAGCTTATTTATACCTTGTAACATGTCTTAGTGAGCACATTGTAATTCACGAATTAAGAAAAGTAATGAGATATTCCATATTGTTTTGGGGATCCTTAACATTTATTTTGTGTCTGTCTTTATATGTTGCTCATTTACTGTTTCTTGCTATTCAATACATATATATATATTCTTGCTTGCTAGTATGTATGTATTGTAGGATCCTTGCTCTGTGCACCACTTGGTTTGTAAACAGCCCACTTAGCTGCGGTGAACTAAGCCTAGTCCCTTTAAACAACAACTAAAAGGCCCAGGGTCCTCGTTTCCACTTGGGCCTGGACATTGTCCAAAAAAGGACACTCACAATCACTAATGAACTAAAGTATGCAACGGAAAATAAATTGACACGGTGATTTGTTTACAAATGGGGAAAACCTACATGGCAAAAACCCCACTGGGTGATTTTAAGGTCACCACTCCCGAGAATCCACTATTATCAAAACAAGCGATTACAAGTAAAGGAATCCCAGTACCTTATACGAACCTACAGTTGAACCCTTACCTCAATACCTAATTGGACTTGTTCTGTTGTGACAATCTCTCCTTTTCAATGCATAGCTTCCAGTACGTGACTAACCAATTGCGAGGATCCCAGTACGCGACTTGATCACCAACTTAAGAAGGATGTTGGCTGCAAAGTTCTTCAGTTCATCCAGACGATGAAGATCATGAAGTTGCTTGGTCATAAAACCCTAGTGTACAAACACAGCAGCTTCTTGAAAAGAAAGAATAATTAGGACAAACTAGGTTTCCAGTCACACTCTTCTTCACACTTGTGGAATTGTGCTCTTGTGCAACTGTGTCACCTTTTACAGCCCTTAAAATAATCCTTATATATATTTAGGGTTGTGAGAAAAGAAAGCCCAAACATGTATTCACAGATTGGAGTGAAATCAAATTTGAAAAACTGATTTTCATAAACCTCGACAGATACCTTATCTATCGAGTTACGGGTTTCAGTAGCTTTTAAACCTTGATAGATGCTAGATGTCGAGCTAGCTGTTGAGCTTTAAAATCCTACACTTTCTCACTTGATTCTTGGACAGACTTGCATGACTTTAACACTTGAACTTGAAACCTTGTTTCTTGAAACACATCCTAGATCTACCTAATTACAAGTAAAGTGCGTTTTGTCAAAGGATTAGCCAATTACATAAAATATTGGCATATGTTCCTAATATGATTCACATATGTCCTAACAGACAAGAATTGTATTTAAAAAATAAATTAAAGAGGGTAGACGACCACCGTCCAAAAACCCTTAAACATGAATGAAGTGAATGTACATAGAGAAATTTAAATTGGTCCAAAACAATGAAACCACCCCCCCCCCCCCCAAAAAACGAAAATAAATCTTTGCTTACAAAGTAAAGCTACTTGGATAAACCACTGGATGGGGGAGGGAAGCGTCAACCTTAGAAACCACAGGTGGTTGATCAAAGGCAACAGGGTCAAGAACCACAATCGAAGTCATGGATGGCGTCGAGGAGTCTAACTTCGGCCTCTTGTTACCCCGACGGCTAGAAAGGTTTCTTATGTCAAGCTTCTTAAAAAAAGAGAAAATGTATGTATATAACTTACAAAGATGAGTAGTAAGTTCGTGAAGCATCACTGAGGAATGGAAGGTCCTGTCAGCAAAGGAACGTGCTTATTGGACACGGTTTAGTAGGGCTGTAAACGAGCCAAGCTTTGTCGAGTAGTGAATGTTCAAGCTCGACTCGACAGCAAAAATAGAATGTTCAAGCTTGGCTTGAGCTTGATACAAGCCTACAAATAATGTTCAAGGTTGAGCTCGTTATAAAGTACAAAAGTTTGAGCTTGGCTTGGCTTGGCTTGATTCATTAGTCAAGTCAAGCTCAAGCTCAATATCAAGCCCAAACTCAAGCTCAATATCATGCTTTTGAGCTTGAGATCCAACATAAATATATTATCAAGCCTATATCAAGTTTATTATCTAGCCTATTTGGTTTGGATGAGTGGTCTCAACTTATAATTAATTAAAGTTTTAGAAAGATATGAGTTTACTTGTTAAGCTCATATCAATTTTATTACCAAACTCATAAATAAGCCTAGGCTCAACTTATTTTGTTACTTTTGTATCGAGCCTTGGTGTTCAGGAGCTTGTTCATGAACAATATTTTTTACTTGGGCTCGGCTCGTTTATTAAACAAGCCTAAAACTAAAGCTTAAACTTGGCCTGTTTATAAACAAACAAACATGAACGAGCTTTTTATCGAGCCAAACTCGAGCTGTTTATGAACAACTTGGTTCATTTACAGCCCTACGGTTTAGGAAGAAGTTGGTCAGGGAAGGATGTCTTACAGTTGAAAAAAGGAAAATGGAGTTAGATAAATATGATAAAGTGAGTAAGACGAGCTAAAGAAAGTAACATACCCCCAGAACGTAGACGACTCATCTCACTGGTAAAAGGAGGAAATAGGTCCCTTCCTACCTGAAAGCTCTAAAATGTGTTGAAAAACACAAGAGCTGTTTAGACCCCCAATTAAAATTACGGCTTGGTTGATTTTACACAAACTTAATACTAAGTGCGGAAACGTGTAAACACAAGCGTATAATCAATAAGCTACTCTAATCCATAAACTAAGCAACACAGCAGTATAATGGAATATAAAAGAGTAGGGAAGAAGGATGCAAACACAGAAAACACCAAGACGTGTTCTCGAAGAGGAAACCGAAGAACTCGGCGAAAAACCTCTCCGCCGCCCTCCAAGCGGAAATCGATCCACTAGACAATCAGTTGGGATACATGAGTAAGCAAGAGACCCTCCAAGCCTAATCTACCCGATGTACCTAAGCCCTCCAAGCTCCTACTCCAACAAGGCTTCTCGGAACCGTGTCTTGTCCTAGTTCTCCGGATCCCGCAACAAGCTCCATGTTGCATCTGCCATCCTTGGCTTCTTCCAATGCTTCCCAGCAACTCCAAAACACTCTCTACACTCTGAATAGGTGTGGGTTGTGTTTGGGTACAAATCTCCTCTCAAGGTATGATAATGGGAGAGGGATGGAGAAGAGGCTACAATGATTTCTCACTAAGGAGGAGTAGCTCTCTCTCAAAAGAGGGTGTGTGTGTTGTAGAAAACCTATCTAGGGTTTTTCTCTCTGAATAGCCTCTCATACATTTGTGGGTAATGAGGGTATATATAGTATGGGTGAAGGGTAAGAAAGTCACTCATTAAAATCCTCCAGGCAGAATGTTTCGCGACTATCTCGCGGGAAGGCCTTACCCGCGAGACACTCGCGAAAACGACAGCCTGGCATGACTCTTTAGCTTCTAGTCATGTGCTTCTCACATGGCTCTTTCGCGGCTTAGCTTCCAGCGACACACCTGCGAGATCCACTGATCTTCAATAAAGCTTGAGTCTTCACCAATTTGATACTAAACCCAATACAATTAAATCCCACAAAATATAAGGAAATGAAATAAAGTAATTACAACACATTTTGTCATGGAATAAAGCCAATATAAAACATAGTTGTAAATCACAACTTTACACTACCTCAACAAGGTTCCCTACCCAATACCCAGAGACAAAGAAGAACTCAATCTTTCACCTCCTATCAAACGAGGGAAAGGACCTTATTAACTTACAACTAGAACCCCTAGCTAAAAACTGATAGAAACCTAAAGATTGGCTTATTTCAGAGGGTTTATAATAGTACAAGAACTTGTCCATGGTAAGAGGACGGTCCCATCAAAAACCTCTCTCCACAACACTTGTATGGACACAATGGTTCTCCATGCATTGGGGTTGAGTTGGTTTGGTCCTATACCTAACCTATGGAGATGCTCTTTAACAAAAGCATTCAAAGGTAGCCTAAGACCCTTTAGTAGGTAGGCCACATATATGCCAACCCCAGAATTCGGGTTACAACACCATTCACCAGGAGCAGCAAGACGGGGATTAACCTCGACCGAGATTTGGTATTTATCCCTATGAGTGTAAAGCCTATTCTTATCTATTTTGGACAGAATATCCACGGCACAACAATACAAAATGTCTTGCTCCTCACTAGGGGAAGGGGTGGACGAACCAATGGACGACTCAGAAGCTGCCCTCTTCCTCATATCCTCCTAGAAGACCTCTAGGGGAACTCTAGGGACTCTAGACGAGTACTGCTCATTTGTAGAATCACTATCGCTACTACTCATCTATTTTTCTCTCATTCCTATCACTAGATGAGGACACTACAATCTCAACCATTTTGTAAAGAATTCTAAAGAAGAAAACCTACAGATGAAGAAAAGAAGATACCTAATTCTAAACGGAGAGGACTAAGGACGGGAGGAAACTTCTAAATGAGGTGCGATGGACAACTGTTGCCAGAGAAGAAAATATGAGAAAGTGAGAGTGTAGGAGAGGTATTGGCATATTTATAGGCAACAAGGAGGGACACCAAAGTGACACAAGCCAATTAGGAAATGCCACGTGGCGATTTCCTTGAAAAAAAAAATGACGCGATGTGCAAGCTGTTGGGATTGAGTAACGTGACGATATTTAGGATGTCTGATCTTAGACCACACAAGAAATGCCACATGGAAAATTCTTCAACCACTGAAAAATCACCACGTGTAAAGGCAACAATGAAAGCAATCATGATTCTAACAGTGGTATGGACGACACAAGGACAAGGGAGCAATTGATGGAGGTCTAAATTAAGCTCAGTTCATCCATGGTAGTCGTCCGTGACCAAATCATGTCTAGAACATTTTACAAGGAAGGAAGCCTAACAGAAGCACCACAAACGTGAATAGGATCCATCCATGAATATCGTGATCATCCAAATCAGGATAGTCATCCATGGCATACAAGGGCATGGACAACCAAACAACATAGCTAATTTCAAAGGATCTTTCTACAAACACCAAGAAATTAGACCACGATTCATCATTCTAGAACGTGGGGAGGATTCCCCAAAGTCTGCTCCATTTTCTCCACTAACTATACACATCTCCCATGATGATAATGGATCCGAACAAGTAGACCCACTAAAAACTCTCTATAAAAAGGATGAATCGTGGTGTTCTAGAGAGAAAACTGACTTAACCATCGAAAGTTCCTTAGCCGGTTCACCCCCGTCGCCCTTGACAGTCTTTTTTTCTCTTCAGGTCTTCAAGTTGTCACCATAGCTCAGAGCATTCAGCCTACTGATTCTTGTGTACTGTAAGGTTGAAATTAATCAACCATTCTGTTGGCTTTATTCCGTGCCAAATTTGCTTGTATTTAGCATTTAGTAACCCTGTATTTAGGTGGGATTCATGTAAGGGTAGTGTGTGAAAGAGTGTAAAGAAATGCTCAAAAGTGTGCAGTGAAGCAGGGACTCGCGGCTGGATCTTGCGGGTAGCTCGCAGCTTGCAAGCCGCCAAAAGATGCTCACGTGCTAAGCATGCGGAGAAGCTGAAGCATCATGCCAACTGGAGCACTACAGGACAAAAAGTCCAGACTGGCTATTCAGTTATCTCGCGACTTTAACTCGCGGCTCAGTCAAGTCGCGAGGCCAAGCCGCCAGCCAGCTCTGTGTTGGAAAAATGACTCTTCGCATTCCAAACACCCACCACTATATATAGACCCTTATACCCACGAAATGTAGAGAGCTTCGAGAGAGAATTTTGAGAGAGAAAACCTAGAGAAAAACAAGATTGATTCATCCACAATCTTTACATAGAGACTCTTCAAATTCCTCTACTCTCACCCTCTCCATTGTTACATCCTTGAGAGGTTTCTTACCTAAATCCTTTTCTCACCATACCCACATTTGTGAGAAGGCTATTTGGTGCTTTAGAAAGCAGTTAGGAAGGGACCAATGGTTATTGGTTGATGCTATGGCCTATAGCGAAATCCGGTAAGCTAAAGAAGACAAAGGTTCGGCGCAACCTCGTTGGAGCAAGAAGCTTGGAGGGCTTAGGTACACTGGGTAGATTAGGCTTGGAGGGTCTTTTGCTGTTCATGTATCCCAACTTCATTCTTTTGTGGATTATTGACCGCTTGGAGGGCAGCGGAGAGGTTTTACGTCAAGGGCTTCGGTTTCCTCTTCGATAACACATCGTTGTATTGTCCTTGTGTTTGCATCTCTCTTCCCTTAATCTTTGCCATTTAATTTCTGATGTGGATGTGATTTTATTTGGTTTAGATTTTTTATCAATTCTGTTATAAGTTTATGTTCATTTTCTGCACATACATTGTTTGATATTAAGCATGAATTGGTATTTTGTAAATTAGGGGTCTAAACGTTCATAGTGTTTTACACGCTATTTGAACATTCATGTACCATCAGAGATAAAGCATAGAAGTGAGCAAGCAAACACAGACATGCAAAAGGAAATGATCCAAACCCTTTAATATAGGCCTTGGTGTGAGGATGTAGGCCTAGACCACTTGATCTAGATCTGCACCCCACCGAAAGGGCCAAAAAGTAAGAAAGAGAGATATCAAGGGCTAAAGTAGCACATGGCATAGCAACCAACATAGATCTAAGCACACAAGCATGGCACGGAGCACATAAACACATAGATCTAAGCATAGGGACATAGATCTAAACACTAACATGTAGATCTAAGCAAAAACATGGCAGAGAACACATAGGCATGTAGATCTAAGCATAAACATGGCAAGGCGCCTAAAAGCATGTGGATCTAAGCACAATTATTAAATTTATACATATGCTAGCCTAAGAGGGCTAGGCTAACAACATCAAAGCAATAAATCATGGCAAAAAGCAAAGAAACATGCTAGAGAAACCATAAAACATGCTAGGAAACAAAATAAAGCAAGAACATGCTAAGAAAAGCAATAGGTGTAGATTGTAGCCAAAAAGCTACATCCACACCCCTAAACCTCAAATCCAAGGAGTAGAACCAAGGAGAGAAAGATTAAGAGTAAGAACACTACCTTTTGATTGTTGAGAGAAAGGAGGAATCAAAGGTTTTTTGATGTGTTTTTGGGAGAGAAATATAGAGAAAAGAGAGAGAGAGAGAGAAAACTACCCAAAAACTACTCCAAGACTACCCGTTCCCACTTCAAATCTGGTCTAGAAAAGGACATTTTGGCCACTTTATAAGCCAAAAAGTGCCCGACGGCCCTTGTAGGGTTGCCAACTTTGGAGGCCTTTTTGAAGGCCTTCCCGAACTCGGATTAAGCTGATCTTGGTGTCCCTGGAAAGCTCTAGATTTCTAGTTTCTAGAAAGATAAAAATTCTAAAGTCCAACGGTTGGATCAAATGTTACGGTCTCAGGAAGTAAGCTAACGCGCCCAACATGGTTTTCAGGATATCTCAACCGTTTTAATTTTGATTTCGACCCATGAATAGTCATTGGAAAGGGAATTTGATAATATTCGTAATGGCACTAGTCCCAACTTGTTTAGACAGTCAGATCAAAATTAGAATTTCTAGTGTTCTTAGGAGGCAACCTCGGGTCAAACTTGGTCAAAGTTGACGAAAACCACTGAGTAGCTTGGGTTTGATGTAGAAACATGAAAAATGTCATTTTGGGATGATTTTGACCAAATTTGACTTTCGGTCAACCTAGGATTGACTAGGGACATTTTGGTCAATTTGACCAGAAAAGGCACTTTGAGTGCTCCAATGCCCGAACGGGTTGCGCCACATCAATCTAGATGTTTCCGCAGCCCCTTGGAGAAAAGATAATATTTTTGAAATTTTCAGGGTCTGACATGCAAATCGAGGGCGGACAAAATATGGTGTCTACAACCACCAAAAATACATAAGAGATTGAGATAGAGGCAAGAGTCACCCAGAAAAGTTTGAGACAAAAGCCGCAGACTAACACCCTAGATAAGTTCCCTTTCTAGCTTGATAGAGCACCCTTGTATGATTTGTGTGATGTTTGTAGGTGCTGGAGTGCTCTTCCTATCATGAGGCTATTCACCATGTTTATTTTTCGTTTTAATGACTCTAGGAGAGTGAGTCACTCGTCGTTTTCTTGATAATTAGCAAAATAGGCTCTTAAATAGTGCGCAGAACCCGTGGGAATTTAGACATATGAATCCGACGCAATTCTTCGAAGTCACACCTGTCCCATGTATGTGTGTTCTTTGCCATATGCATAGGTGGGCCCAAGCTGTATGTCGAAACAAAATGGTTTGTCTCTTTTTCTTTTGACCCCATCAGCAATCCTAACGAATCAAAAGAGGGGCAACTATAAACACCTCATTTTATACCTCTTATGACTCGAGCCCCCATTCCCCAATGATGATATCATTAAATAGGTCTAGGAATGATCAAGGGCCTAACCAAAGGAACACTTTAGATGAAGGATGTTTTTGGAAGAGAAAAACTTTGCATAAACTCTTTAGATGATGAATATGAGATGTATGTTATGCCATGATAGATGAATGCTAGGTTAGTTACTATATGCATGTTTAGTATAGATTATGTGTGTGCGTTCGTGTGTGTGCATAGAATAAACTATTAGAGGATTTTTTTTAATGGAATTAGGATGTGGAACACAATGAGTGGAGGCTGACCCATGGTTTAGGTGTCTAACACCTTTCCATCCTTATACCTAAACTCCAAATACATGCTCCAGTAAGATCAGTCATTCACAAAAGGGCGCTACATTTATGGTTCCTAGATCTAATCTAGGTGGCGACTCCATTTTTCACCCTCCACCCAGTCCACTTAGCCAAGGCATTCCACGGGGCCCGTCGCAAGCTCTTGCGCCCATAGGGAGGGCTCCACAAAGCTGGAGTACGGGTTTGTTTAGGATGGGTAGGGTTCTGGGCTTGACAAAATTCTTCTAAGTACCGAGAGGCCTTGTTGACGATGTTGGCCGCTGATTTGCAATGCCTTAATGTCTGACTTTTTTCCTATTCTTCCACAAACCCCATGTTGTTGTCGCAAAGATTTCCAAGTTTACATTTTTATTTCATATTTAACAAGGCAGATAAGTCCAAGAAAGTCTTCGATGGCTCAGCCAGGTTAGGCATCTTGAAATTAAGCATGGTCCATGCATCATTTGCAATATCGTAGCCCCAGAAAACATGGCTAGGATTTCGATCTGTCCATAATGGTCACGCTCCATCTTGACCAGTATCTGCCAGTTCTAAGCTAGTTTTCACTAGGGGGATATCCTTGCACGCTTCCCAAATGAAATTCCTAATCTTGTTTAGGCATTTTACACTCCAGACTGATTTCCATAAAGCTATCAGAGCGATATTCTTGAGCTACCTTGTAGGCACTACGCATTGAAAATGAGCCATTTGGGGTTGCAGTCCAGACCAAGGAATTGAGCAAAGAAGTAAAGCTGAGAGGGGATTGACAAGATCTCATAGTAAAGTTTCTCGGATTAGTTGAGTCTTCGTTGATCACAGATCATGATTAATAAGGTTTGAGACAAGCTCACCATTTCCCACGTACATTTTTAGGCTAATAACTTTATGTGAATGGAGTTAGCAGCCACTTGTCATCCCAACTGCACACACTTTTTCCATTGCCAATGTTCCACCTTACTCCTTGGTTCATGATTCCCTTCGCTGCCATGATGCTCCTCCAAGCAAAGCACGACTGCTTCCCTAACTGAGCATCAAGGAAAGACATGTTGGCAAAGTACTTAGTCTTAAAATCTTTATGGAAAAGGGAGTCTAAATTTGTTTGCAAACATCAACCCTATTTTCCAAGATATTATGAAATTATTTTTCAAAATTGTAAATTTCTTGTATGTTTTTGTCTAATGGATTATTTGTAATTTTGTTTTATGTTTTGTGATGTTAATATAATGTAAAAGTGAAACTCGTATGTTTGTTTTAATTAGACTTTCAAAGGTAGACTAGATTCCTTTGTGTTGATGCTATTTTGTTTTTAGTTAGCAATGTTGAAATTTGTATAATTTTATAATTTTTGAGCATGTATTAATTTGTTAAGCTAAGTCTTTCTTGATAGGTGTTAAATTCAAACGCATTTCACACAAAATAATTTGCTACATAACTTACCAAGTTGCAAATATAAATTTTGTTCTAAAAAATAAAAATAAAAATAACGTGAAAAATACAAGTTGACACAACCCACAACCCAATTGACCCGACCCTAATCCAAAGCAGTCACCATTTCACCAATCAATCGACTATGCTAGTTCATGTCGACTAACCATGGTTGAACAGTAATGCAACATCACCAAACAAAGATTTTGTTTTCTTAGATGTGTCAGGTCTGTCATGTGGCGTGGAGCATACTATATGTAATATTTTCCCCTTTCTTTTGCTGAGGAGATCAATAAATAGAAGTATGTTAAAATATGTGTTTCATGGTATATAAGTAATTAATAGAACGCATGCAATGGCGAAATCAAGGATAACTTCGACAACTATCTTCCCTTTTGTCTTCTTTTTAACCATCGAAGTAGCTACCAGGAAATATTCTTGATACATGTGCGCAAAAGAAGATAATGCTCGTAAACATAAACATAGGTGATGCTTGTAATCTTCATTTTCCTTAACGAAATAATGAACCCAAACACCAGTCTCTAACAACAATTCCTCACTAATATTTTTCCAGCCCATTATCCATCACAAAAAGGCTTCTTCTTTTTTTTTTTTTTTTTTGGTCCTTCGGCTAGAGAGAAGTAGAGCAACAAGTAAAAAGGGGCAGGAGAAATTTATTACACAATGCAACAGAGCTTTGTATCAATAGAAGCCAAACATATGCAAAATGCTTGGAAACCTGTCAAAGGATATCTGCACAAGAAATTAAGGTTCAATGTTTAGGGTTAAATTTCTCATTTTTTTTTCATTTCGATGGATATAACTATCAATTATTTACTCCTAGATATAAATGTCAGGAAAACCTTACTTTCAATAAAATCAATACAAGTAATTGTAAAAAGGTTCTTGCATTATTACCTGTAATCCATTACATACTTTGATTTCCCCACCCTTCCAAGCTGCAAAATTGACTGTTTTCCATTCTCCTATGTTGAACCATATACAAGTAAGTATCCCAAAGTAATATGTTTTTGCAACACTCATTTAGGAACCCCTTTTTATAAAACCAAACACACTTAAAAGCGCCTCAATTCCAATGTTGCAAGTTCCAACTGTCTACAGATATTGATAAATTTTGTCTACAAAATAAGTGTGTTAAATTTTGATGCTTTAAGTCTGTGCCAGTGTGATCTTCGAGTCAATGAAGTTCTAATTACCTCCAAAGTCAGTTGGAAATTTTTTACAGAACTTTGGATTCTAAGTCCAGCCCTTCCTCTGTCTCTGTAATCTAGCTCATATTGCTTTGAAATCTGGAGCAACATAAACAATTAAAAAAGAGATTTGAGTCTGCTATAATGACAGAAAACACTCTCTATGCACTTACTTTGCTGTAATTCGGAATTCTCGAGAATAGCTCATGAACATGGTCTACTTTTCCCTCCCAGTCCTTTGGCAGTCCATAAATGTGTTGTACCTGGGTGAAGTTTGAATCACAGTATCCTATTTCATTAAGTCCTAAGATAGCATTAACTCAACATCAACTTTGTCATAAAAAGTCCCTTTCATATCAGATCATATTATAAATTGGTAAGGAGCTCAGATATCTTAGAACTGTTAAGCTCACCTGGTTTGCATTCTTTAACTGCATAAATTGGTGCTTGGGTATGTATGCCATCATGCTTCTATAACTTCCTGTACAGGTGGCTACCGTAGGCATGAATCTGCAAAAGCACAGAAAGACCATGTAACCAGAGAGCAAGCAAGCAAGTGAAAGAGAGGTAGAGCTCAACTTTGCTTACCTGACAACAGCCAGAAGTGATTTAGACTGCATAGTTTGGGAATTGAAGCGTCTCCCCTGCCATAAAATGTAAAGTTTACTAACCAAATTCATTATAAAGATCATCGCATATATCAGTTTTTTTTTTTTAATTGACAAGTTCAAAGGTAATATAACTCATTATACACATTTTAAGTTTTAAGAAACTGAACCTGATTCCAAATATGGTATTTAGAACCAATGAGGTTAGATGTTACAACCCCAATAAAATTATCATCTGAATCAGGCACTATCCCTTTTGTATTCTGAGCTATTGTAAACTCAGACTTTCCATTGTACCGCTTGTGGTGAGCAACAGCTAGTTTCCGATCCTGTCGTCCCTGACCTTCCTGAAATCGAAAAATGAGTAAAACTTTATTCATTCATGGAAGTTTACCTTGCTCCACAAGAAAAACCAAAGATCTTCCAAATATAGATAATTAAATAATCAAACATAACTAATCAAAGCTACTTAGGAGTTCCAAAGAAAAGATGAAGCAAAAGAATTTATGTGATGAACTAAAAGAACCATGACAAAAATACTTACTAAAGAGGGATTACAGAAGCTATTAACCCGAATGCCCTAAATAGACTGGAAAGTCCGGATCCTAGCCACTTGAATATAAATTTTACAATTTCCACTATAATGAAGCATATGTTGCCTTTGGCGTTGGACAAACATATCTCAATCAAGCTCCTAATTGAAATATTGGGAACACTAAGTGATGCAAGCACCAAAATTATTTCAGATTTTATTTTATTTTTGAATTTTAAAATTTGAATTTGGTCTTTAATGTTTTGAGGATTTTATGGGATTTGTCTTGATTATCTTCTGTTTCCTTTGTTCAATTTTCCTACCCAGTCCTGCATCACTAAGTCTATTTAATTGAGTAGTACCTCAATTTAACAAACAGGTCTGAGCATCCCCATGGTGGTTAGAAGTTAGAACACACCAGAGCTTGCACACCATTTAAAACATTGATTTGAAAAACACTAGTGTGTTGAACATTAGCCAGTTAGTCACTGATAACAGACTGTCACAAGGTTAACAGGCTCAAAGGGCTACTCACAAACCAACTTGATGACCAGTAAAGCCAACCAATTTTAGTTTAGACCAATTGATTTTAGTTTAGAATCCTCACTTCATTATTACATTCAGTAGTTAACTCGCAACATTGGACTCAAAACACCACTTAAAGAATGGTCGGGAAAAAAAATATATATAGAAAAGTATAATTACCTTTGAAAGTATGATATTTTTCATAAAACCTATAGTTTAATAAGATTATCCGCATTTGACCTTCCTGTTAAAACGATTCATAAGGCTACCATTCCTTCTACAAATGGAGTCATTCTCACTTTGTTCATTATTCAAAAAAGTAACTGCTTATATTAGATTTAAATTCTCATTATCATAAAATTTCTTATTTACTTTCTAAAGTTTCAAAAGTAAAGAAATTATTCCTGAGTCCAAGACCACCATGGTCTTTCAATTCAAATGACAGGATGTGGTAAAAATGAATTTCCATATAAAAATGAATTTCCATAAATATTTGGCTACATGACAGGCCTAAGTATCCCCTAGAATTATAAGTTTAGAAATCCTGATTCAACCACCAAACATGATAATGAAGGGAGACATCAGTGAAAGATTTACAGTCATATTTATCCTAGAGCCAGAGTATCAAAGATGTACATCTGTATGGGTGGACTCATAATTCCTAAAGTAACCTAATTTTCAATTGAATTGGGACTGGCTTTCATTTCTGCCATCCTAAAACAAATATTTATATTCCCATGACCAGAAACTGCCATCAAAGATGTTGAATTGAAATTTCTCAAAATTAGTTGACTGCAATGACATGAATTGACCATAGATTGTTTTTATGCAATAATTTCTAGCAAATTGTTTAACTACTTGAGAGTAAAATGACCACCAATAAAAACTCTTATGAGTAAAATGTTTCCAATTGGGATTCCCCCTCCAACAACATTGCAAGTTTGCAACAACCATTGCCAAAATCAGATATACAACCGTGTCAAGCATACATGTACTAAGCAAAATTACAAATACAGAGAAAGAAAAATTCAATGATTCCAAATACTAGTTGGTATATTTAAAAGAATAAATAAATAAATCATAGTTCGGAAGAAAAAGAAAATATAACATGTAGGCTTTGCAAGCTACAGGGATCTTACATTGGTATAAAGAGAGTATAGAGTACCCCGATGAAGTCCCTCTGGAGATGCTTCTTCTTTCACAATTACACAAGTACACCTTCCGATATCCAGAGGCAATGGCCTACACAACAAGGACCTGACCAAACACAAATATAAAATAAATACAAATACACATATTATATCAATAAATGTTTGTATGAAAATCCCAAAAGGGAATTGAGAAGAGAAAAGCAACCTATTAGGCAGTGTAGACCAAGAAGAAGCCGGGGCGGCTTCGGAATCGGAATAGTCCCAAATATTCAAAGAACTGGAATTCTCGGACTCAGGGGGTTCCCAAACCTTAGAGGGGAAAAAGGCCTTGTCGGGCTCATTCATTTGCATGCAAAACTGAAGCGAAGAAGGCTTCAAGTTCATCAAGACCCTGGTGTTGGTAGATAAAGATTTGTTGATATTATTAGAAATAGAAGAAGAGAAAGCAAAACCATTTGCGTTTTGTTTGTGCTTCCTGTTAGTGTTAGTGTTGGGCTCATCGTTCTCTTTGTCAATGTTGTCAATGTCGTCAGTAGTTAATATGATGTCTGGGGTTCTGGTACCTCCTTCGCTGCAGCTACGGTTGTGTTTGAGTTGGTCATTGAGAGGGTTGACATAGAGGGAGTTGTACGAGGATTGCCTTGGCATTGAGGATTTCTTGCATACGCTCATCATTGCCATTGCCTAGCTTGAAGCTTCTCTCTCCCTCTATCTGAGACTCAGAGAGAAGATTGAGTCTTTGATGAATTTTGAATTTGAAAGCTGTCCACCTGTGGGAATGTTGCTGTTGGATAATGGGATTTGGTAGATATATTGAAATCTGTCACATTGAGAAAGAGAGAAGAAGGAAAGTTGGAGTTTCAATCAAGGAGTTTTATCTTGTTTGTATGTCAAAGGGGTATTTTGAATTTGAATAGGCATGGGGAATTGTGAGGTTTTTTTTTTTTTTTTCGTCTTTGGGTGGTGGGAATTGGGATGTTTTTGTATTATGTGTCAAATAAATAATGTTTGTTTGGTGGGGCTAACGGTAACTTTTCGAAGTTTCAAAACTCTTTTGGCCTTTTGTACGTGTTTAGGTTTGACTAGTAGAAAGAGACAAGGGTGTGTCAGAACAAGGAGTAGCGGGAACTGTGTTTGAATATGGAGTTGTCCATTAGTGTTTAAATTATTATTATTAATTTTTTTTTATACAGTGAGTGTTTAAATTCTAATTGTATGCATGTATGATGTATGAGTGCGTGACACCAAGATGTTTTAGTTTAGTTTTTTTGTTTTTTTTTTTTTTTTGATGAACAAGATGTTTCATTTTGGGGATGGACTCCTCTCCCATTATTATTTCTCCCGTTATCTCCAATTTTAAAACGGATGCATTACATCTAGCAGTTATCTAATCTAAAGATATTCATTAAGCTACATCACATGAGCAAAATTTTATCCCATTTAATAGAGATTAATACAAAAACCCTGCTTCCCGTGCTCAAAATTTTCACAAAAAACCATTTCACTGAAACCTTTGAGCAACCCGCTAAAATATCTAACAATTCCAAAATCTTCCAGTCATTCGAATTCCAGCCCAACAAATAAGATTTGCTTTCTACTGAGTGTACCTAAGACACAAATCTTCACATCATTCCAACTCTAGCGAGACCACAAAGCAGAAACCCTACTGATTTCAACAAATTGACTAGAATTCCAAGGGGTGCTCAATCATTCTTTGCATTATTTCTTTGTGTTTCTTTTCTTTTCTTTTCTTTTTTCTTTTTTCCGTAGTTTTTATAATGTTTTGCTAAGTCTTTAACTGATCTCCTAACTAATAATTGAATTCCATGTTTGATTTGGATTTGTTCTTCTTTTTTCCTTTTTGCTTCACTACTAATTTAGTTTTATACTTTGAAAATTATTTTCTAAGTAATCAAAATAATTGCAATCAGTATTCATGGATCTGATTTGACTTCCTTATCTAGTATTATCAAGCATTTGTCCATAATTGTTTTACTTGTTACCATGCTCAAGTGATTATATCTAACAAGCATGTGCATGACATAGGGTAAAGTGCTCTCGTCAATGTACAGAAAAAAGGGATTTGTTCAATACTACTAATTCAATATTTAGTAATGCAGCAAGTAACATACCTCTAACATCTCAATGGGAAATAGTGACCACTAGTTGAGTTCCTTGTCTCATAACATGGGGAAATAATTTCCTTGAGACTATTGTACATCTTGGTCCAATTTTGGTATAAAATAAAAAAGTTTTCCAAGAATAGGGTAAACAATTACCATGCGGAATAGGCTCCGTTATCAAATTATATAATATTGCAACACTAGTTTATTTGTATTTATCATTGTTGTATTAAAAACTTGTAAACATAGGTATTCAGTATCTTATTATTTGTTTTATTTTTATATCATTGACTGTTTTATCAACAACACTAACTTGTTTTGCTTTAATTTGGTTTTTGAATTTATATTTAGGTTTTCTCTTATTTTCAAAGTTACTAGTCAGTATAATGCCTATAATTAGTGATGAACAAATATGCCCTGGAAAGAAAATGAAGATATTTATGGTAATATTATGCAGAATTTTGATTGTCAAGGGAAAATATCTATTTGGAAAATGTAGTTTGACTCAGAAGAGCATGCTCACCAATGATATAATGAATATGCTAAAGAAGTTTGTTGGAAAATTTAGACCCCGGTTGATAGAATTAACAAGTTTTAAACCCAAGTTGTTAATTAGATTTATTATGAATAAACCTTGTTAAAACAAACAAACATCAATATCATGCCCAACAGAATAGTAAATAAGATAAGATATGATGACCTAGGAAAACCAATGAAACAAACTAGTTTCACAGTAAAAAACCTAGGGGGAAACCTTCACAAAAATCAATTTACTATATGAGAAGTTTCAGATCTAGTACAACACCTTTGTCCCTAGACTTTACAATCCTCGTAGATGAACTTACAGTAGAATCCTTCTACCCCTTCAGAACCTCTGAACTCTTCAAAATATGAACGTCACCCTTTTGTATGGATCCCAATACGTGACTAACTCCCAGCAATCTTGAAGAAGGTTGTTGGTTGCAAAAATCTTCACTTCATCAACAATGAAGAACAATAAGCTCCTTGGTTACAAAACTCTTTGGCGCAAAGACGCAGTAGCTTCTTTCAGAGAGAACAAGGCACTAGGTCACTTTCTGCATGTGTTCTCCATGTATAACGACCTTTAAAATAAGCCTTATATATGTCTAGAGTTGTGAGAAAAAAAAAAACCTACACATATGTTCTTTCAGAGGTATCTCTCTCTCGATGGAGGAAGGTAGGTCTACCTTTGGCGTTATGGCAAGAATCTTGGCCAAATTTTAAGGGATTACCAAAGGTAAGTAGAGTCACCACCAATCATTGAGTTTTTCTAAGGTGTGATTGGTCACCTGTTTCTAGTTGATTTTATTACCAATCCTAGGCTAAGAAAAATGTCATTTTTCCTAATCTAATGTGGATGGCAAAAAAATCTTGATTATTAGGTTTAGAAGTTTGGTTACGTGTGGGGAAAGGTGTTAGGCACCTCACAACGCCTGTCTAAGGATAGTCCTTTGTTTTGATAAAACCTTAATTTTCAGAAATTGGTAGTAAAAACATGATTTTGGCATTGGCTTTCGAGGCTTTGAATGCATGGGGCTTTGTGGTTTTGGCTTTCGAAAGGGCGTGGTCCCAATCTATGCTTTCCTAAGGCATTCGAGCAAAGTGCCAGATTTCCACTACGAAAATCCGGCGAGAAGTCACCTTACTTTCGCGGCGGAAATTAGGCATTGCTAGCCTTAGGTGACACAGATCATGACAATCACACCGGAAAGGGGCAAGTAGATATATATATACATGCATCATGCACAATGCTAGCATACAGAGCAGGAAAGTAAATGCCTACATCCCTAGAGTATAGCCCAAAATATAAGTGCAGGAAAATAAACAGGGGTCGCCATACTCTAGAGATGAGGACGTATGGTACACAACATGATATACCTAATACAGACCATCTAAGGGAGAAAAGGAAGATGAAGGAGAGGGGTTTTAAAAGAGTACATAACCAAAGGGGAAAAAGATAAACTCCTAAACCTACTGACTGTAGCCGCTCAGCTTATATCAGCATGCTTGCGCCTGCGCCCTCTTTGCTTACGCCTCGGAGACCGTGCCCTAGCTCCACACGTCCTTGCTCCACGTGTGTGCATGCAAAGGCAAATACAAGAAACCAGCAGACAAGCAAGGGAAGGAAAGGATGCAAAGAGCATATGAAAAGGCATATAGCCAGATAAACATGATAGACATGGCAAGCATAGAATGTGACAGGAGATAGGGCAAGCAAGATGCACAAATGAACAAGAAAGCAAACAAACAAACAAACAAACAAAAGGTGGTGTCCGCTAGGGACAAATATAGGTTTGGATCGAATGTCCATGGCTTCATTGTGTTGAAGTATGGACGACACATAAGCAAGCAAGACTCATGCATGGACATGTAAGCAAGCATGTAAAGATGCAAAGAAAGCCAACGGGTGGCGTAAACAAGCATGATAAGCATAGCATCGTATAGAGCGAGAAAGGGGAAGGGTATGCATGAAGCAACCGTCATCACGGCAATGCATCCCAAGTGGTTACATCCAAACAAGACCTTTGGGTGTCGAATGTAACCACACAACCACAAACCCACTAAAGGTGTCATACGTGGCAAAGCTTAGAACAAGAGAGGCTAACACAAGCATAAAGCATAAAAGCAAGCAAGCATAGACATGCAAAATGGGTGATCCAAACCCTTTGATATGGCCTAAGGTTTATGGACAATGACAAAGACCATGGGGTCTAGATTACGTTCGAACCATTAGGCCAAAACGCAAGAAAGAAAGATTAAGCAACAAAAGGGCTACAATAGCACATGACATGACAAACATAGCCTAGGCCTAGGCACACAAACATGGCATAGAGCGCACAAGCACATGGAAGATGGAATAAAGCATATAGAACATAGATCCAAGCACACAAACATGTGAACACATAGATCTAGGCATATAAGCATGTATGGATGCGGATATAAACATAAAACATGGCAAAAAGTGTACAAACACATAGATCTGAGCAAAGCATAACCATAGACATGACATCTAGCGTGTGAGCACATAACCCTAACATCAACGCAAAGCAAAGAGAGGAACGAAACAAAGGAAACATGGCATAAAACCCTAAGCATGTAGATCTAAACATATAAGCATGTAGAAACATAGATCTAAGCATAAAAACATTGAAAAAAGCACATAAACACATGGATTTAAGCAAGGAACATACATAAATCAAGAAACATGCTAAAGAAAGCAATAAATCATGTTATTATGGGAAAAAGAGCAAGAACATGATAGGAAAAAGATTTAGAAGGTTAGGGGTGTGGATGATAGCAAAAAAAAAGCTACATCCACACCCACCCTTGGATAGAACTTCATTTTCAGTTTCTAAAAAGGTATGGAACTCAAAAATCCAACGGTCGGATCAAAAGTTATGGCTCTCGAAAGTTTGCAGTGCGTCAATCGGCGCGTCATCCCAGTTTTCATGATATCTCGGCCGTTCTAACTCTGATTTCGACCCATGAATAGTTGTTGGAACGAGAATTGGATAATATTCGCAATGGCATAGGTTTCAACCCGTTCTGACAATCAAATCAAAATTAGGGTTTCTAGGGCCTACCAGAGTCAACTCCAGGTCAAACTTGGTCAAAGTTGCTAAAAATCTCCGAGAAGCTCGGGTTTGATATAAAACCATGAAAAAAAAAATTTGTCAGGATTTTGACCTTGTTTGACATTTGGTTAACCCATGGTTGACTAGGGGCATTTTGGTCATTTTGGCCAAAAAGGCACTTTGAGCACTCTGGTGTCCGAACGAGTTGTGCCACGCCATTATATATGTTCTCATGATCCCATGAAGAGGATGATATTTTTGAGTTTTTTAGGGTCTGGCTCGCAAATCGAGGGTAGACAAAATACAGTATCAACAGTGTGAAACAAAGCAAGAGTGCATAAGTGTCTCATATTATGAAGATTTGAGACATGAAAAAATCAAATACACTCACACACAATCATAACTGTTTGATAGGGACTATCACCTTCGAGGTACATCCTATAACTCCCACATCTCCTAGAAACACGCTTGCAACCATATTAAAAGCATTTTGATTTTTTTTGCTTTTATTTTTTCTTTGCATATTTTTCTTTTAAGCATAGCATGTATGGGCATATAAGAGAGAAAAGAAATACCCAATTATGTAAGCCAAAACATCACAATTTTGCTATGCCGAAGCACACAGATGTTATACATGATTGGCGGGCTTTAATGGTGAGATGGTTATTTATGCATTTCTCTTAGGATTTTCTAGTCTTTCCCGTAAAAAAAAGTGATATGAGTATGAGATATAAGAGATAACTTAATCTTACTCATCACAAACACGAGTCATAAAGCTCACTTGCTTAGTTGTGCATAGAAATGCTCATTTATGCTACAAGAGATACAAAGTTTAGAAACTTTGTTTCAATGGCCATCAAAGGTACACGAGTACCAACATACACAAACACACACTATTTTTGTATTTTTTCTGATTTTTCTCTTTTATTTTGAAAAACAAAAAAAATAAAGACTAAACAACCAAACAAAAACAGACAAATAATATAAAAGCGTGAAAGAAAGATGCAAATGCATGGAAGCATGATTCCAAAAGTAGATAAGAAATCAAGCAAAGAGAATCCTACTTAAATAGAAAGAATTAAAGCAGAGGACAACAGAAAAGACAATTAAGTCTTAGGCTCCTTTCTCACCCACACAGCACGAGTCTTTGGCCGTGAAGATGAAAAGGCACGTGTCCTAGTATGTCTACTAAAGGACATAGAAGAATTAGAATTCTTCTGAAATTGAGTAAAAAACTCAAGGCTTTTTAATAACTCTCAAAACAAAGGTGTAGTTCCTTAAGAGGAAACTTGTGACCGTTTGGACACTTACTTTTGAGGATACAACTTAAAGCAATTAGGATGAATGTGTCCAGAAACACCGCAATGGTGACAAACATGAGCAGTTTTAGGACTACTAGACTTCCTAGAGTGAGGTCTAACAAAAGATTTAGAATTAGACAAATCAGTTATGGATTTCATGCCTTTATCACCTTTCTCAGATTGGGGCACAAAGACAGTCTTTGACCAAGAAGCCGTGGAAGAGGAGGGACCGGAGGAGTCAACATATCCTAAGCCAGCCTTACCAGAATTAGGCTTTTGAGCACTCAAGACCTCATCAAGCTTTGCACTAGACATCTTCTTTATTTGAGTTCTAGCTTGACTAAGCTCTACCTCAAGATTCTTGACCTTATTATCTAATAATGTGTTCTCCACAACAAGAGTCTCAACCAACCTTGTAGTCCCATCTAATTTGACTAATAGATCAGCTTTTTTAGTTTTTACTTCATTAAGCTCTTTTCTACAAAGATGTAAAGCCTTTTCAGATTTTATAAACTCAGTGCATAGCTTATCATAGGCTTTATGAAGGTTCAACTTCTTGGGTACTTCATCATCAAAAGAATCCTCATTGTCACTAGCACTCTCCATAATCACCTTATCGGCTGTGGCAGTAAAAGCCATAAAGTGACCACATTCATCCACATACTCATTAGAAGAGTCATTCTCAATATCACTCAAGGTAGCAACCAACCCTTTATCATTTGACTTCTTGGTCTTTTCCTTCATAAGGTAGTTTGGGCACTCTATCATCATATGACCAAAACCTTTATACTCATGGCACTGGACAAGGGGTTTCTCACTCTTACCCTTCCTAGAGGATTTAGATTTCCTAGGAGGTTTGTGTTGGAAAATCTGGTTTTGCATCTCATAAAAAACACACAGTGGAAGCAACAATCACGGATCTACATCATTCATGAGAGATAACATGTAATCTTGAATTCTAGAACAAAGAATAGAAAGTGTACCTTGATGCTGTGAAATTCAAAACCAAGACTTGAGAATACCTCTAATCATCATCTCAATTCCACATGGTGCCCAAGAAAAATGGTCTCTCAATCAGTCTTTATGTACGTTGATTCTCAAAAAAAGTCCTTTTTCTTCTCCTTGTAGAGAAAAATTGTTTTCTTTTCTTTTCATCATACGTACATTCTAACTACCTTTTTTAGTTACTTTATTTAATAACTCTTATTAAATAAAAAATGATTATCTAATTGGGTTAGCCTTTTGGGCCTACCCAATTGAGCTTTAGTTTGTGGCTTGAGATGAGACCAAAGGGAACAAATAAGACTCTAGCTCCAATGGGCTTTGGGCTTTTCTGTCAACTCTTGACAAGTCCAAAGTTACCATTAATTATATTTAATACCACTATACAAATATAATTGCACTCTAGGCCTTATTAATAAATTATATCCCAAGACTCTAATGATATCATTGAACCCCTCCATGAAATATCTATAGTGAACAAAGTCATAAAGAACTGTCACTTTGTAAACAACTATTTTATCCTTGAGTACCCGGTTTAATCTTTTAGTTATTCACATTTATTGAAATCCAATTTCAATAAATATAAGCTTTAATAACTCCTTACTAAAGTGGGTGTCCTGAATAACCAATTCTTATTAAACTTATCTCAAGGGGATATTTTGTGTCTCTACAAAGAGATTATGGAGTCCATCTTGAGAATGTGTGTTCCCTCAACACTACGTGTGGTTACCCAACATACTGAGGTTTTGACCATGAATATTAGATCTCACTCCTGATATATCAAAGTAACATACATTTCATGATTAGGTCCACTACCCTCTCAGGATTAAGAGTCTATGAAATTAGAAGTCATGAGATTAATTATTCAGGTGACAGTTGTTGATTGAATAATTAATCTCATAGCGATCCAGTTCAATATGTCTTAACTATTAAGACACATCAACACATCAACTAGAAGTCTCCACTTCCATGATCAAGACAAATCATCTTAGTTGATGTGTTATAGTCTTCACAGATGAAACGCCCAATTTCATC
The DNA here is from genome assembly GCA_019022515.1 of Quercus aquifolioides. NCBI lineage: Eukaryota > Viridiplantae > Streptophyta > Magnoliopsida > Fagales > Fagaceae > Quercus > Quercus aquifolioides. The sequence continues at coordinate 40,215,470 of CM032328.1, read as the reverse complement.
ACCGACTACGAACTACGTTTTGAGTTTACAAGGAACTTGTGATTTATATCTTCTGTGACTTATTCACATAAATCACATACAATGCATCTTATGGACTAAGATAATGTCCCATTAGTTCATTAATAAATAATCTCATATAATTAAACAATTTAACTATTTACGACATGCCAATAAATTGGATTTTAGGGCATAAACCCCAACAGTTTGTCCTTATCCTTTTTCCTATATTGAAGAAGCTTGATAATCTCATTAGCTATGAAGGTTAGATCTTCATCCTTATCATCATCTTCATCTCCATCTTCACTTTCATCTTCATCTTCATCTTCAGAGTCATCAATCTCTTCCTCTATACCCTTAAGAGCCAAGTTTCTACTATTTCCACCTTTTCCCATTAACCCTAATCCCATCTCATAGGTTTGAAGGTTCCCTACAAGCTCAGTCAAAGGAATTTGATCAATATCCTTCACTTCTTCAATGCCAGTGATCTTAGCATGGAATATTTCAAGTAAGGATCTAAGGATTTTCCTAACAATTTTGGATTCTGCTATAGATTCTCCAAAGTTGAAGGCAGAATTCACAATATCCTTAAGTTTAGCATAGAACTCATCAAAGGTCTCATCCTCCTCCATCCTTATTTCTTCAAAACTACTAGTGAGTCTTTGAAGCTTCGCAGTCTTTACTGCCTTGGTAACTTCATAAGTGGTCTCAAGATTGGTCCATGCTTCCTTGGCAACTTCCGTGGATGATATTTTCTTGAATTCCTCATTGGTCACCGCACTAAACAAAGCATTCAAGGCCGTACTGTTGAAATTCGCTGCTTTGATTGTTGCTTCATCCCAATCCATCGACGCTTCCTTTGGCTTAGTCCAACTAACTTCAATAGCTTGCCATACTTTTTCACCTAGAGCCTACAAAAAAACTTTCATATGAACTTTCCAGTACGCATAATTAGTGTCATCAAATAAAAGAGGAATCAAAAGAGATTGTCCATGATCCATGACAACGGGGGTCAAGGATCACACTCAAGAAATTAATCCAATTAGAGTAAACCTGCTCTAATACCACTTGTTGGGAAATTTAGACTCCAGTTGATAGAATTAACAAGTTTTAAACCCAAGTTCTTAACTAAATTTATTATGAATAAATCTTGTTAAAACAAACAAACATCAATATCATGCATAGCGGAATAGTAAATAAGACAAGATATGATGATCTAGGAAAACCAATGAAACAAACTAGTTTTATAGTAAAAAACATGGGGGAAAACCTTCTCGAAAAGAAATTCACTATAGTAAAGAGAAGTTTCAGATCTAGTACAAAACCTTTGTCCTTAGACTCTATAATCCCTGTAGATGAACTTATAGTAGAAACCTTCTACTGATTCAGAACCTCTGAACTCTTCAATATATGAACGCCACTCTTTTGCATGGATCCCAGTATGTAACTAACTCCCAGCAATCTTGAATAAGGTTGTTGGTTGTAGAAATCTTCACTTCATCAACAATAAAGAACAGGAAGCTCCTTGGTTACAAAACCCTTTGGCGCAAAGACGCAATAGCTTCTTTCAGAGAGAACAAGGCACATACATGTATAACGACCTTTAAAATAAGCCTTATATATGTCCAGGGTTGTGAGAAGAGAAACCCTACACATACATGTCAGCTAAGGCCAAAAATTAGATCTAGAAATTCTGATTTCGTAGATCTCGACAGATTCAGCTTCTGTCAAGCTTTTGTCGAGCTTCGTTCTTAAATCTCGATAGATACTGTTTCTGTCGAGATATCTATTGAGCTTTAATGAGCAGCTTTTCTTCATCTGTTTCTTGGTCCAATCTTCATGGCTTTAATACTTGACTTGAACTCTTGTTTCTTGAAGTACTAAACCCATCCTAGATCTACCCAATTACAAGTAAAGTGCATTTTGTCAAAAGATTAGCCAATTACATAAAATATGTCCTTAACAAAGTTGGATTTAGCATTCGAAAGCAATGGAAGAATGAGGATAGATTTAGTGGAGTAATATCAAGTAGAAGATTTTTCTGTTATAAGGAAGGTTAAAGAAAAAAAAGACAAGTGAGTGTGTCGATACTGTATTTTGCCCGGTCCCGATTCGTGCATCAGAATAAAGACTAGAAAAACCAAAAAAATTAGAAAATGTGGAAAACCATGAATTTCAAAGCCAAAAAGGGAAAAAATAAATACAACATATTTGAATGGTGAATCAAAAAGTTGTAACATTTGAAAAAACCATTTTACTGAAAATCTGGCAAAAACCCTAATCAAGTATGGTAAAAAAGTTGACTTTTTGATCGGATCGTTGGATCATGTTGAATTTTAAACTATCTAGTAGGACCCTTCAAAACGATAGTTTACGGGCAAAAATCAAAGTTAAAATGGATGAGATATCAGAAAAATTCCGAAACCCTAATAAACTGTATTTTTCAGGAAAACTAACGGTTTTTAACCCAGCTTCGCGCAATAAGTTGTACCGATTGGGTAAGAACTGGAAAAAACGGGATGGAATTTCTTGAAGAACAAGGTCTTAGCTATTTTTCACCGAAAGAGTTTGACAATATTAGCTCCGGATTAAGAGATATGAATTTTTCAAGGGAAGACGTTCAGAATTTTTCAACTTTGCGTCACCTCCCTTCTGAGCGAAATATCTCTACTACTGTAGCTCCAAATCGAACGAGGCTAGAACCATTGGAAACTAGACATACAATGCTTTTCATTCATATAAAATTTGAAGAAAATGGAGGTCTTAAATGCCTCCAAACAGCCATGCAAAGATCGGGTCAGAAGTTAGAAAACTAACGAGGTGGATAAGGATGGAGCCAGCATTGGTGTTCTAGGGTACACCAATGCTACCCATCCCTTTTAAGGGGCGGCTAGCACTAGTGTACAATGGTACACTAATGCTAGCCTCCTATTCCTTCATTTTTGCTATAAATAACCCCCCCTCCAATTATTGGAAAAATCATTAAGAAATAAATGAAAAAGTGAGGTAGAAAATTTGTGTAGGATTTGTGAGAAAAAAATGAGAAAAGTCAGAAAAAAAAAAGAGAAAAATCCAAAAATCCTTTAGAAAAAAAAATCTCTCTCTCTCTTTAGGAAACGCTATACAAAAAGCTTTCTTTCTTTCTCCTTTGTTGTAATCTTTTGTGGGTAAGGTTTTGGGATGTGTTTAGTTCTTTAATAACTAAACTCATCCCTCCCTTTTACTTTTGTAATCATCTCTCAATATATAAAAATTCTTTCTCTCCTTCACTTTGTTGTGTAAATAGTTGTTTCATCTTACTTGTTGTATACTTTATGTTTGCATCTAACCCTTTATTTTCAATGCTTTTAATATCAATGTTATATATTATATTTGTGTTGTTCATCCTAGATGGGTATTGGACCATCATCCTAGGCCATGACTTGGAAGTATCCTTAGGGGGAAGAAATCTCATACCACCTAGGCATCTAGGATTTTATTTGCCTTTACATTAATTGCAATCCCTTTTATTTTCTTGCAATCCCTTTTACTTTCTTGCACATCCTCATCCCCTTTTACTTTCCTTGCTCTTATATATACGTGTGTATATATATATATTATCTAGTCACTAAAAAAAATTTCTATCAACCTCTTTAAATGGTGTTTAAACTCCCATTTGGGCACAATATGGGTATGTGTCCCAAGAGTGGTGATGGTATAAGAACTCCCACTTTTTTGTGTTGAAGGATCCATAAGGCTTGAAGGGGATTAGACTCAGTTTTAGGAGACAATAAATAAATAAATAAATAAACATTTTTAATGAACTTTACAATATTTCAAGTCTTTACATTTTAAGCCATTTATATTTCAAGCCATTTACATTCCAAGCTTTTATATTTCAAGCTTTTACAATTCAAGTCTTTATTTTTCTTGCAATTTAAATTCCAAGTCTTTACATTCAAGTTCTTTACTTTTCAAGCTTTATTTTATGGACTCTATCTTGTTGTTGTCTCTTTATCTTTTCCTTGTTGATAATGTGCCATAAAGAAAATGCTTGAGTATACATCTCCTCTACACCTCTATTCTATTTTTTTTCCAAAAAAATCTCTCTCCACCCCTTCTAAAAATAAAGTCTTTTTCAAAAAGGTTTTTTTTTTAGAAAATGTCTTTTGTCTTTTAAAAAGTTTTCAAAATAAAATATTTTCTTTATGTTTCTCCCTGCTCCAAAAAAAAAAAGAAAAAAAAAAAGAGAAAGTTTCGAAAAAAAAAAAATATTTTAAAGGGAAACCGAAAACCTAAAAATAATGATACATTTGTTTTCAAAAAGTTTTTTCAAAGTGCTTTCAAAAATGTTTTTCTTCAAATCCTTTTTCAAAAGTACATTTAAAATAATAACTTTTTTAGGGGGAACCCGAAATTTCAAAAAAAAAAAAAAAAAGGTTTTTCAAAACTCTTTTTAAAATCTTTTCCTAATTAAAAAAAACTTTTTTTATAAAGTAGAAAAAATTTGTTTTCGAAACTGTTTTTCTGCACTACAAAAACTGTTTTCTGCACGTATAAAGACTGTTTTCTGCACGTATAAAAACTGTTTTCTGCACTGTATAAAAATTGTTTTCTGTACTGTATTAAAAAAAACTATTTTTTTTTTAAAGAAAATATGTTTTCAAGTGGAACTAAAATCTGTTTATTTAAGGAGGGTTGAAACTTTAAAATAATTTTTTTTTTAAAAAGTGTTTTCAATTTTGTTTTAAAAATGTTCTCCAAAGTGTTTTAAAAAATGTCTTTTTTTTTTTCTAAAAAAATGATGTTTTTGAAGTGTCTCTTTTAAAATATGTTCTTTCAAAAAAGAATATGTTTTTCATGAGCCCGTTTGGCCCATAAATTTTTTTTCCCCAAAAAAATAAGTTCTTTTCTAAAATGATAACGGTAACATTATAACCCTTTCTTTTGAAGCCTTTTTCTTAGAATAGTGGTAGATTGTAGATTTGTGTTCAAGACTCACTCTCTTGAGTCTCTGAACCTCCCATAAGCATATTGTGAGAGACTGGAAATTTTCCCTTATAGGTGCTCTCAAATCAAAGGAGAAAGTATTAGCACCTCCCCCAACGGGTTATGTGGAATCGCCACTTATTTTTATATTACAAAAAATAAGAAAAACTATAAAAGAGTATAAAATATCTTAATAATAAAAATCCTCATTAACTTGAATGAATTACAATTCGATAAAAAGAACTATACATAGCTTTGTTTCCTAGCTTACAATCTAGTAGAAAAAAGGTTACAAGGCTTTGTTTCCTAGTTAACATTGATCAAAAGAAAAGACAAGGTACTATTCTACGAACCAAAATCTGTGGTTCAGGGGCTAGGTTACAAAATGAGAAGGTGTTAGGCACCCATTCTGCCCAGACAGAATCCGATCTTTATGAGCCTGATCTCAAAAATATTAACTTCCTTCCATGAGACCGTAGAAACATATAGATTGACGTGACGTAACCTGTTCGGGCATCGGAGCACTCAAAGAGCTATTTCAGGTCAAATTGACTAAAATGCCCTTGGTCAACCCTGGGTTGACTGAAAGTCAAAACTAGTCAAAATCTTCCCAAAACCAGAGTTTTCATGTTTTTACATCAAACCGAAGCCACTCGGTGATTTTCATCAAGTTTGACCAAATTTGACCCGAGATTGGCTCTTGAGGGCCCCGAAAACCCTAATTTTGATCTGACCATCGGAACAAGTTGAGACCAGTGTCATTGCGAATATTATTGAATTCCTTTTCTAATGACTATTCATGGGTTGGAATTGGGTTTAAAACGATGGAGATATCTCTGAAAACCGTGTAAAGCGCGTTAGCTCACTTTCGGTGGCCATAACTTTTGATCCAACTGTTGGATTTTCAAGTTCTCTAGTGTTCCAAAAACTACACATCTAGGCCTTTCTAGAGACACCAAGATCAACCCAATCCATGCCCGGGAAATTCTTCATCAAGCCATTCCAAGTCGGCGGCTTCAAAGTGGTTGCTAGAACTTGGCCAGTGGCCACTAAGTAGTTGCCTGAGCTAAAAAGTCACTTTTCAATATAAATACCCCTAGAGCCCCCTCAAATAAAATAAATAAAAAATTTGTGCAATTTGGTGCATTTTTTGGGGCAGATTCTCTCTCTTTTCCTCTCTAAATTCTCTCTAAAGTATGCCTAAAGAACCAAGGGGTGTCATTTCTTCTTATACAGCCCTGAATGCATAGCCTTATCAGCAACAGATTTAGCCAACCCAAGCACCTTATCGAGCATTCAATTAGAGGGGAAGGCCTGATCAACCCCGATATCCCAAGGCGAAGCCACAAAAATTCTCTTTGTTACCCATGCCGATGGTAGAGCTTTATGCTTATCTATTGGAGATGAAGCTAATGAATCCGATATTTGCAAAACCCAGAGACGGTCCTCCTTTGCCCGGTTTTGACCCATCCAAGAAATGTAAGTACCATTTTTGGGCCAAAAGGCACACCTTTGAAGAATGTGTGCATTTGAGACATCAAATTCAAGATCTCATCGACAACAAGCTAGTACAATTTGACAACATGGCCAGGCTGAATGTCATCACTAATCCCTTGTGTCCTCATTAGGAAAGGAATGTGAACGCTATCTCTACAGTGGAGGAGAGGATTCCAAATTCCTCACCCCCCTAGAAAGCCACGTTGTGGGCTCTAGCCTACAAAAGTCACATTGTTCTGGAGAACATAGGAGCCCTAGGATTTGACTGGGAAGTCTGCTCATTTTGTGACAATGGGGACTGACATGCCCTATTTGATTGTAGAGTGCTCAGGGCACAAGTTCAGAGTTTAGCTAACCATGGCATTATCTGGATCGAAAAAGAGGTTGTACAGAGGAATGATTGCATGACAGCTAGCCTATGCCCTCTAAGTACCCTAGCGGGAACTAGCCACATCGCTCTGTCAATAGGATCAAGGAAAGACTGGGATGAGTGCTTACAAGAGCGCCTTTGTAAGGTTCCTTCAAGGATGAGGATACCAGCTCCTCTAACTTTGGTCGTTATCGAAGAGATTATAGAATCACCTGTGGATTCAGGAGTGCCAGCTCCAAAGAATGGACAAACCATGCCAGCCATTAAGGGCTTTGCTCCTTTGATCTTATCTTTGCCTGGGATTGTCGAGCCATCTCCTGGATTTTTCTAGAAGGGAACCCCTATTGTCCTCACTATTCGAGGTTTTGATCCTCTAATTTTGCCAAAATCTATCCAAGGAATCTCTAGGGCTCCTGGCCCAACAGCTTTAAAAGTTGCTCTACCCAGTCTAGTCATCATTGATACGAAGATGTTCTCCCTAGAGCCAAATCTACAGACTCAAGAAGGCTTCGTCATCCATAGGCCGAAGCCCTTCCCTTACAAAGATAGTTATTGTGTCCCATGGAAGTACGATGTGACTTTGATCTCCACCCAAACTAGAAAGGAAATTTTTTTCTCAAATATCTCTTTAGGCCTATCTGGGCTTACCAGGAGTGGTCAATGTTATACTCCTGAGGAACTAGAAAAAGAGAAGGAAAGAGATAGGGCACTATAATGCCTTGGCCCAAATCAAGAAAAAAGAGAGAGAGGAGGAAGTCATATTTTTTTTGAAGGCCCACACATGCCCCACCTAACCCATCCTCCCCCACCATATCTCACAATTCTCTCTTTTCTCTCTTTGGCCAGTCACTCTCATTCTTGTTCTTATTTTCTTTTTCATTTTCACTTAACACAATGCACATGCACACACTCCTCTCCCTCAATCTCCGACTGGTACACTCCTCATCACCTCCACCATTTTTCCGGCAAGATCACCGAAAAACCCTCTAGAACATCACACATTCACATAAGTTATTTGAGGTAAAAGTTCTAATATCTTTTGATGGGTATTATGTTCTTGTTTGAGGTTATTTTACCCAAGCTTTAATAATGATGTTCATGAGATTTATGAGCTTCTTGGGTGATATTCTTGTAATTATGTATATGGGTTTTTGATTTGGTGGACTAATTTGATGAGTGAGTTTATGGTTTCACTAGTGGTGGCTAACTAAGGTTTATTTATGGTGAAAATTTAGGGGTTTTGAGGTATATCATGTGAAATAAATGGTGAATATAATTTTTATGGTTTATTTGGAGCTAGTTAAAGATTTAAATTGTTAGTTTTGAAGGATATTGTGGTTTTGGTGTCATGGGTCTCTTGATGATGTTGTGAAAATCTTGTGGAAACTACTCATAAATTATTGAGGTTTTGATGTTAGAGATAATGCCTTGAATGATTCATGAGTATAATGGGAGTCTATGCCTTGTAATGAAATTGTTGAGAAACTTTGGGAGTGGAATACATTATTTGTGAGGTTAAATGCTAGGCTTGCCTAATTAATTTCTTAGCTAGCAATTTCTAATTCATAGCTAGATGCAATGTCAAGCTTTATGCCTATTGTGATAAGTTTGCTTGATATTATTTAGGTTCTAGCTAATCTTATTTGGAGCTTGGAAAATTAGGCCTTTTTGCAGGTTGCAAGGAGTAGCTTTTTAATGGGATTTTTTGGAAAATAATCAGGTTGCATAAATGTTGTTTTTGGGTCAAACACATTTTGGGAAATTATATATGGATATATGTTTTTCTTAAAAGTGTTGTGTTGTGACCGTATTATATATTATTATATATAAAAATGCATCATATTTGGTATTGCATTTGGGGAAATGCATGGATTGTTGACATGGAAAATATGAGCATCTTTGACTTAATCCTATGGTAAGGAATTCATGGACTTTATGGTATATTGGAAACTTAAAGGTTCTTATTTATCTTGTCTTGTATTATTTGGGAAATATTGACGCAAAACATTTTTGACAAGAAATACTTTTGAGAATATTGTGGATATTTGGTTGTTGTAATACCTTATGAAACTACTTGGAAGTAAACTATGTATTTTGAATACATTGAACTTGTGAGCTTTTGATGTGGATTTGCCCTTGTGCTATGATGTTGGTGATTACCTTGTCTTAGTAACAACAAGCCAAGTTGGAGACTCACACTTTGTATGACACAGGTAAATCCTTGAGTGTGTGGGTGAGGCTGCTGCCTATAGGGCCAAAAGACCACATGCAAAAGGGGTACTGTGCGACCCGCCATTCCCTGCTGCCCATGGGGGGGAAGAGGTAAATCCTTGAGTGTGTGGATGAGGCTAGGTAGGGCCAAGAGACCACATGCAAAAGAGGTACTACATGATGTGTTATCTCCTGCTGCCCATAGAAGGGATAGGTAAATCCTTGAGGGTGTGGGTGAGGCTTGGCAGGGCCAATAGACCACATGCCAAAAGAGGTACATATCATGTTAGTGTGTTTGGGCTCTAACTTGTTTGAGGCGGTATAATGTCTGGGTGATATCTCTTTCCTTGTTGGTCCTTGTTGCATCTTGGGTGAGGTTTTCTAGTTTTGAAATGGTATTGGATATTTTTATGCCTCACAATGAATGGAGTGTAGTTTCATAGTTATTTTTGGAAGCTTGGTACTAAACTATTCCTATCGTTCTTGTCATGTGGTTAATGAAATTGTTTTTGCATAAATTAAATGGAAATTCCCAAATTATAACATGTTTTGTAAAATGTTCATTATTATGAAAATTGCATTTCCCCCACCCCCATTAATTATGCTGCTTACTGGGCTTTGTCTCATCCCATTATTTTATAAACTTTTTAGAGTAGGCAAAATCTTTTGAGATAGCTTTTTGGTGGCTAACAATAGTTAGACTAACTACTGATGAAGGCTAAACTTTTGTGATGGAGATATTAGACGATGTACATCTTAGAGTAGGCTTGACTCATTCTTTTGTATATTATAGTGGTTGTGACTTTATTCCCACTGATGGGACAAGCTGATGATATGTAATTATTTATTCAAACCTCCATTCTTTTGTGGCCAATGGTCCTTGTAATTATTGCTTAGAGCTTTGACTTATTTAGAAAGTATATTCAATGGAATTATTATGATAATTCTTGATGTTGGTACTTGATATGATTTATGTGGATTGGATTGTCAAAAAGGAAAAATTTACAGGTACTTTGAGACGTCTTTCTCATGCTTTGGACCCTTTGGTGTTTAGGGCGTGACAGGCACGGCTAAGCCAGTTAGAATATGGTCACAACTAAGGAAGCCGGGGAATTCTTGAAAACCATCCAAAAGGCCAATTATAGTGTGATTCAGCTGTTGAACAAATCTCCAGCTTAGATTTCTATATTAGCCCTGTTATTATCTACCGAGGTCCACCATGAGGCTCTATTGAAGGTATTGAAGGAAATGCATGTTCCTACTAGTATTACAGACTCATCCTTTAAGGGTATGATATCATTGGTGTTGGCCACCAACCAAGTCTCCTTTTCAGATGATGACTTGCCTCTAGAAGGGAAAGATCATACTTTGGCCATGCATATCATGGTCAAATGTGAATATATGATTGTTGCAAGGGTACTAATCAACAACAGATCAGCCCTGAATGTCTGCCCGATGGCCACTCTTTGAGCACCTAAAAGTGGATTAGTCTCCTATTCGGCCTAGCACTATGATCATCAGAGCCTTTAACGGCACACGTCACGAAGTGCAAGGCGAAATCGAGCTAATGATTAAGATCGCCCCGAGATCCTTCATGGTCAACTTCCAAGTGATTAAAGTGGACTCTCCATACAACATGCTTTTAGGGAGGCCTTGGTTGCATACAGTAGGTGTAGTCACACCTACCCTCCATTGGAGACTCAAGTTGATCTCTGAGAATTAGTTGATCACCATTATGGCTGAAGGGCCCATGACTATCTTCCAAGAGACATCTATCCCCTACATCGATGCTAATGCTTTTCCAAAAGCGTCTTTCCATAACTTCGTGCTAGTTTCCATGATTCAAAATGCTTCAGAGCCTGTGTTTGGCTGGCCTGTAGTAGTTTTGATGGCCGCAAAGGAGATGCTCATATTTGGGTACAAATTAGGCCAAGGCCTCGTAGCCTTGCTCTCATAGAACTCTTAGATAACAAAGGAAGATTCAATTTGGGGTATGAACCCACTCATGAAGAAATCTTTCAAGCATCTAGAGGAAAAAAAAGGAAGTATGCTGCTTCAGGGATGTCTATTTCCCATATCAGAACCACTTTTTTGGCTTCGGTCGAGGTCATTATTCCATAACTTTTCAAGGAATTGGAAGTCGAGGAGCTAGATCTAGCTTGCATTATTTAGCTCTGTCCCAAAGAGTTCTCTGTGAATGCTATCACATCTTCCAAAGATGATCCGACTTCTACTATCCAACCAAGGATGCCAGGAGAGATTGCCGGCCTTTGGACCATCGAGCCTTGCTTTGTGGTTGCACCGGCTGAGTAAGGAGTATTCCATCATTGTGTGATTGGACCTCCTGATCACCTGAGAGGGTTGGAATAGCATATTTAGTTTGTTTTGCATGCTTATGTCATTTCCTGCTTATTTTGTATTCCTTGTTCATTTCCCTAGTTTGTTTTCCCAGAAACAACAAAAAAAAGTATTTCCCTTTTATCATTATTAGGCATGAACTTTGTTCTCCCCCCACCCATAATCCATTAATGAAATATTCAGTGTATTATTCAGGGAAATTCTTGCATCTCTCTTTATTTTCTTTCCTATGAATATGTGTGTACAAATTATCTTATGTTTCTCTGTATATGTTCCACTCTATATGCTCTGTTCTAATTCTCAAGTGGGTACATCGTCCCTTTGCCATAATGAGGGTGTGGATGATGTGAATGTGATAATAAATTTGGTTCATAATGTTGAAAGATTGGAAGAGGTCCCGAACTTACCTCGAGACATCTTAGAAGCTCTGAACAAAGAGAGTGAAGGGTCCAAGCTCAATATAGAAGAGACAGAGGTGATAAACCTAGCCAATGAAGGCGAGAAGGAAAAGCCCATCAAGACCGGGGTAAACTTTCCCAAGGATGAAAGATGACCTCATAGCTCTGTTGAAGGAATTCAAGGAAATCTTTGCCTAGTCTTATCAAGATATGCCAAGACTGGATATAAAAATTGTTGTCCACAGGATTCTAGTTAAACCCAAATGCCCCCTACAGAATTCTGGGTTGCAAACATTGTTCATGTGCCAAAGAAGGATGGGAAATTATGCATGTGCATTGATTATAGAGATTTGAATCGGGCCAGCCCTAAGGATAATTTTCCCTTGCCACATATTGATACCCTGATTGATAACATCGTGACCAACATGTTCTTCTCCTTTATGGAAGGGTTCTCAGGTTATAATTAGATCAAAGTGGCTGAAGAGGACAAAGCCAAGACATCGTTCACCACCCATTAGGAAACTTACGCCTACGATGTCATGCCATTTGGCTTGAAGAATGTCGGTATGACCTACTAGCAGCCATAGTAACCCTGTTTCATGATATGATGCACAAGGAGTTCGAAGTCTATGTGGATGATATGATTGCCAAGTCACGCACTCCTAGAGATCATTTGATAGATTAAAGAAAGCTATTCAAGCACTTTGCCAAGTACAGTTTAAGGCTTAACCCTAACAAGTGCACCTTCGGAGCCAGTTCATGGAAATTACTTGGCTTCATAGTCAGCCAAAAAGGAATTTAAGTGGACCCAGCAAAACTCTAGGCTATCAGGAACATGCCTGCATTGAAAACCGAGAAACTAGTTTGAAGCTTCTTAGGAAGAATTAATGATATAGCCCGCTTCATAGTGTAGCTGACCGCCACGTGCGATCCCTTGTTCAAGCTCTTGATGAATGATACAAAGATAGAACGGATAGATGAGTGTCAAACGGCCTTTGCCAGGATCAAACAGTATTTGTTGAACCCTCCTATTTTGGTTCCCCTAATGTCGGGATACCCATTGATTCTCTACCTAGTAGTGCAAGAGATATCCATAGGTTGCATATTAGGCCAGCTAAATGAACCCAATCAAAAAGATAAGGTGATTTACTACCTGAGTAAGTAATTCACCGATTGTGAAATCAATTACATTGCCATTGAAAAGACATATAACGCCCTAGCATGGACCTCATCAAGTACATCTTTCAAAAGCTTGCCCTCATAGGGAAGATCTTCCGTTGGCAGATGTTGTTTTTCGAGTTCGATATTGTGTTTATGGTGCAAAAGGCCATCAAGGGCCAAGCCATAGTTGATTACCTAGTGGATTAGCCATTAAACGATCCAGATTTCTCGGAATCCCTCTTCTTAGATGAGGATGTCTTGGCAATAGAGCTAGAGCCCAGCAATATGGAATTGTGGCATTGGAAGCTGTTAGGGACATATTTATGTAATTGGCTAATCTTTTGACAAAACTTACTTTACTTGTAATTGGGTAGATCTAGGATGAGTTTAGTACTTCAAGAAACAAGTGTTCATGTTTAGTATTGAAGCCATGCAAATCTGACCAAGAAACAAGTGAAGAATGTGCTGCTCATTAAAGCTCAACAAAAGTCTCGACAGAATCCTTTTTATTGAGAATTACTGCTGAAGCTTGACATAAGCTGTATCTGTCGAGAATTACGAAATCAGAAATTCTAGATCTAATTACACGCATATCCTTGAGTTTTTTTTTTCCCCACAACCCTAGACATATATAAGGATTATTTTAAGAGCCATCACAAGGTGGTTGCAATTATTGTTACATGCATTGTGTGACCGGAGACAGAAATTGCCTTAGTTTATCATATTCTCTATAAAAGCTACTGGGTCTTTATGCCAAGGGTTTTGTGACCAAGGAGCTTTTTGATCTTTATTATTGATGAACTGAAGAACTTTGCAGCCAATAATCCTTCTCAAGTTGGTGTGTCAATCACGTACTGGGATCCGTGCATCATTGGTTAGTCACGTATTGGGATTCGTGCATTGAACATAGAGATTTCCACCACAATATAAGTCCAATTGGGTATTGGGGTAAAGGTTCAGCTATAGGTTGGTATTAGGTACTAGGATTCCTTTTACTTGTAACTGCTTGTTATTGATAATAGTGGATTCTTAGGAGTGGTGACCTTAAATTCACCCGGTGGGGTTTTGCCTTGGTGGTTTTTCCCATTCGTAAACAAATCACCTGTGTCAAATTTAATTTTCCCTGCATTTAACTTAGTTGGTGATTTGTTTGTGCTACCGCATTATTGCATGTTAAATTGACTTAATTAATTAACTTGGGTAATTAATTAATTAATTTTCCAAAGGGGTCAATACTTTTTTAGCCTATCAAGTAGTATCAGAGTAGGCACACTCTAATTAGGTTTAATCTTTGCTGTGTGATCCATTGACCCCTGTTGTCATGGCTACAAGTGGCATGAAAAGATTCTTTATTTCAAATACATCTTGCTTTTCTAATCTCTATTTGATTGAGTGTTTCAGAAAATGTAAGTCTAAAAGTTATTTGAAAGCTATCTTGATGATTATTGAAAAAGGTCTTAGTGTGACAGAAGAAACTAGACTGTCTCAAAATGAAGATGTGAAAAGGAGTTCGTCTGAGATCGGTGAAACTTAAATGTTTTATTCATAAATGGAAGATGAGAGAGAAAACCATTCCTACTGATTTGTCAAGCAAGCATGAAGTGTGATTTATGATGAAGTCTACATTTAAGGTAATGGATACATGTTTGTGGTACCTTGACAGTGGATGCTTGAGACACATGACTGGAGACCATTCTCTCTTTAAGGTTTTTGAGTCTAAGAAAGGTGGAAATGTCACTTTTGGTGATGGGAGCAAATCACAAATAAAAGGGGAGGGAACCATCTCTCTATGTGGACTACTAGACATTACAAATATGTTGTATGTAGAAGGTATGAGAGTGAACTTGTTGAGCATAAGTCAGATATGTGATCAAGACTTCATGGTGCAGTTCTCAAAAGGGAAGTGTCTCATTTTGAATGAGTTTGGAAAGAAACTGATAAGTAGAGTCCGCACTCTGGATAACTGCTATGGATTGGTACCTGATGTTGATATTATGTGCAATAGTATTTGTTTGCCAAATGAAGACTTATGGCACCCAAGAATGGGACATGCTAGCTACAAATATCTGTCATTTGTATCTAAGCATGAATTAGTGTTGGGAAATAGACGAAAGTAAAACATCCAAGCATTCAGACATCAGCTACATCTAGACCTTTGGAGCTACTACATTTGGATCTCATAGGTCCGATTAGAACTGAATCTCTTGGAGGAAAGAAATACATTATGGTTGTAGTAGATGATTTCACCAGGTACACTTGGGTCATTCTTCTAAGATCCAAGTCAGATGCTCCTGAGCACAATGAAGCTTTGTGTACAAGACTACAAAATGAGAAGAACATGAAGATTGATTGAATTCGAAGTGATCATGGTGAAGAATTCGAGAACTCATACATGGAATCTTTTTGCACTAGATCTGGTATATCTCAAGAATTCTTTGCTCCTATTACTCCTCAGCAAAATGGAGTAGTAAAAAGAAAGAACAGAGTCATTTAGGAGATGGCTAGAGCCATGTTACATAATAAAGATGTGGCCAGAAATTTATGGGGAGAAGCAGTCAACACCGCATGTCATACGGTTAACAGGGTATATTTCAAACCCGATACAAAGAAGACTTCCTATGAATTGTGGAAGGGAAGAAAGACGAATGTGAAGTATTTCAAAATTTTTGGAAGTACTTGTTTCATCCTTAAGGATAGAGAGAATGTGGGGAAGATTGACTCCCGAAGCAATGAAGGAATATTTTTGGGATACTCCTCCACAAGCAAAGCTTATCGGGTGTACAACAAAAGAACCAAGAAGGTGATGGTAACCGTTAATGTTGTTATTGATGAAGCTTCAGATTCTGGTTCTGAGAAAAGTAGTGAGGAAATACCTAAGAAAATTCTTCCTTCAGAGCCTAAGGTTGTTCAAGAAGAAGTTGGTCAAGAGCCCATTTCTCCAAGTACTCCAAGTGTTGTAGAAGTCTTAGCAGATATTCCTATATCAGCTGAGTCTGAATCTCATGAAGAGAAAGGACCTTCCACAAGGATCAAGCTAAATCACCCTCCTGAAGTTATTGTGGGAAATATGAATGAACTTACACTAAGAAAGCGTACAGTTGATAAATGTGTTGCTAACTTTTTGTCTTATTCTTGCTATTTGTCGCAATTTAAACCAACCAAGGTTGAGGATGCTCTTCAGGATGAAAGCTGGGTTGAAGCCATGCATGATGAGCTGCTCCAGTTTCAAAGGAATGATGTCTGGACCCTAGTAACTAGACCGGAAGGGGAGCACATCATTGGCACAAAGTGGATATTCCACAATAAAACTGATGAGGAGGGAAATATGATTTGCAACAAGGCTCTTCTGGTGGCCCAAGGATACTCTTAAGTGGAAGGAGAAGATTTTGATGAAACATTTGCTCCTGTAGCTCGCATGGAATCCATTAGGGTTCTCCTAGCCCTGGCTTGTTAGTTGAAGTTCAAGCTTTACCAAATGGATGTGAAGACTGCATTCTTGAATGGGTTTCTAAAAGAAGATGTCATGTTGCTCAGCCTAAAGGATTCATTGATCCACACTTTCCGGATCATGTGTTGCATGACTGGCTTACACAATACCTGGTCTCACATGGTTTCACAAGAGGACAAGTTGATCAAACTCTTTTTATTAAAAGGGAGAAAGGCGAGTTGATAGTTGCTCAAGTCTATGTTGATGATATCATCTTCGAGTCTACAAAGGATGAACTTGCTCATGACTTTTCAAAGCTTATGCAGGCCGAGTTCAAGATGAGCATGATTGGAGAGTTGAATTACTTCCTTGGATTGCAAATTCGTAAGCAAGAGTCAATTATATTCATATCTCAATCTAAATATGCCAGAAATCTTGTGAAAAAGTTTGGTTTGGATTCTGCTAGTCCTATTAGAACCCCCATGAGCCCGTTAAACTCATTGTTGACTTGTTAGGCAAAAGTGTTGACTCTTCTTTATATAGAAGTATGATAGGTAGTCTCTTTTACCTTACTGCTAGTAAACCTGACATTAGTTATAGTGTAGGAGTATGTGCTAGATATCAGGCAAACCCTAAAGAGTCTCATATGATTTCTTTAAAAAGAATCATAAAATATGTCAAATCCACTGTTGATTTCGGAATGTGGTATAGCAAGCACACCATTGATGTCTTAGCTGGGTATTCTGATGCAGAATGAGCTGAGAATTCTGATGATAGAAAAAGTACTTCGGGGGGTTGCTTTTATGTGGGTAATAATCTTGTCTCCTAGATGAGTAAGAAGTAAAATTCCATCTCATTATCCACTGCTGAGGTTGAATACATTGCTGCCGGTAGCTATTGCACCCAACTTCTGTGGATGCAAAAACTCCTCTTTGATTATGGTATTCGTCAAGAACATCTTACCATTTATTGTGACAATACCAGTGCCATTAACATCTCTAAAAATCCTATTCAACATTCTTGAACAAAACATATAGAGATACGACACCACTTCATTCGGGAGCTTGTCGAAAATGGCACACTCACTCTTGAGTTCATCCATACTGATTATCAGAAGGTTGATTTGTTCACTAAACCTCTTGATAACAAACAATTTGAATTTTTATGCCAAAACATTGGTGTAATCTCCATGGAGTGTGTTGGGAAATTTAGACCCCGGTTGATAGAATTAACAAGTTTTAAACCCAAGTTGTTAATTAGATTTATTATGAATCAAACTTGTTAAAACAAACAAACATCAATATCATGTCAAAATCATGCAGCGGAAAAATAAATAAGACAAGATATGATGACCCAGGAAAACCAATGAAACCAACCAGTTTCACAGTAAAAAACTTGGGGGGAAACCTTCCCGAAAAGCAATCCACTATAGTAAAGAGACGTTTCAGATCTAGTACAAAACCTTTGTCCCTAGACTCTACAATCCCCATAGATGAACTCACAGCAGAAACCTTCTACCGCTTTAGAACCTCTGAACTCTTCAATATATGATCGCCACCATTTGATGATGCACGAATCCCAGTATGTGACTAACCAATTGCGCGGATCCCAGTACGCAACTTAATCACCAACTAGAAGAAGATTGTTGGCTGCAAAGTTCTTCACTTCATCAACAATGAAGATCAAGAACCACTTGGTTACAAAACCCTAAGGCGCAAAGACGCAGTAGCTTCTTTTAGAGAGAATAAGGCATCGGTCACCTTTTGCATATGTTCTCCTTGTATTCTCTTATGTGACGGCCTCTAAAATAAGCCTTATATAGGTCTAGGGTTGTGAGAAAAGAAACCCTACACAAATACAAAAGCCTGGCCCAAAAATCAGATCTGAAAATTCTGATTTCTGTAACCTCGATAGATAGTAGGTGTCGAGCAGGTGTCGAGGAGGTGTCGAGCTTTAAACTTCGACAGATACAGCTATAGAGGAGGTGTCGAGAAGGTGTCGAGGAGACAGAAGATTTCTCGATCGATCCACCAGCTGTCGAGAAGGTGTCGAGATTGCGATAACAATCAATTGAAGAGCTCGATAGATAGCCAGCTGTCAAGAGGTGTCGAGCAGCTGTCGAGCTATCTGTTCGCAGGTATCGAGCTATCTGTCCAGCTTTAATGAACAGCTTTTCTTCACTTGTTTCTTGGTCCAATCTTCATGGCTTTAATACTAGACTTGAACAACATGTTTCTTCAAGTATTAAACACAACTTAGATCTACCCAAATACAAGTAAAGTGCGTTTTGTCAAAGGATTAGCCAATTACACAAAATGTGTCCTTAACAGAGTGATCTCTCCTCTTTCTCTTCCTTTCTCATGCATTTGCATCTAGTTTTATGCTTTGTGTGTTTCTTTATGTTTTTGTTTGGTTGTTTTTCAATTATTGTTTATTTTTGCTTTTCATAAAAATAAAAAATAAAAAAATTGAAAAATCAGAAAAATACAAAAACAGTGTGTGTTTGTGTATATTGGTACTTGTGTACTTTGGATGGCCATTGAAACAAAGTTTTCTAAACTTTGTATCTCTTGTAGCTTATATGAGCATCTCAATGCATAACCAAGCAAGTGAGCTTTGTGGCTCGTGTTTGTGATGAGTACGATTAAGTAATCTTTTATACTTAATACTCATATCACTCTTTTTGACAGGAAGGACTAGAAAATTCTAAGAGAAAGGCATAAATGACTATCTCACCAGTAAAGCCCACCAATCATGAATAACATCTATGTGCTTCAGCATAGCAAAATTGTGATGTTTAAACTTACATAATTGGGTATTTATTTTCTCTCTCTTATATGCCTATGCATGCTTTGCTCAAAAATAAAAATATGCAAAGAAAAACAAAGGCAAAAAGAATCAAAATGCTTTAAAACATGGTTGCAAGCATATTTCTAGGAGATGTGGGAGTTATAGGATGTACCTCAAAGGTGATAGTCCCCATCAAGCAGTTATGATTGTGTGTGAGTGTATTTGATTTTCTCATATCTCAAATGGTCATAATATGAGACACTTATGCACTCTTGCTATGTTTTCACACACAACACATAAATTCTTTGCTACTTTTGATACATGTGAAGGTACAATGTGATTTGGCCATCACAAGGAATACATGTGTTAATTTATGCTCATCAAACTGTCCTAACTTATTTTTGAAATATAAAATTGGTTAGACTTGTTTAGTGTGTGTGTTTTGGATCTATGAATGCTTTGCATATATGTTGAGAGATGTTTTGAGAGCTTAATATGTTGATTGGATCTATGTTTGAGTAGCTTGCCTGTTGCATTCATTTCTATGTGTTTTTCCCTTCTTTGAAAAACCTGCTTTCTTCAAGCTCGATAGCTTCTCGACAGATCCTCGATAGATTCTCTTCTATCAAGTCTTTCTTTCTTCTTCTCTCAATAGATCTTAACGGAATCTCGATCCATCGAGCTTTTTGGGTTTCTTCTCAATAGAATCTTGACAGCTTCTTCGATCCATCGAGCCAAAATTTTGAGCTCTCTGTCTGGTCGATAGATTTTCGACAGATTCTTGATCCATCGAGGTGTTTTTGCCGTCGACAAATCCTCAATAGCACCTCGACATATTCATTTCTGTCGAGATTTAGTGCTCGACAAATCTTCGACAGATACTTCGATCCATCGAGCTATGTTTTCCTTATATAGTCTGAGCGCAAATCTGATCTCATTTTTCACTTCTCTTTCTAGACAAAAACTTCTCTCTCTCACCCCAAACACATTTCTTTCACTCAAATCTCGCTACCCACTACTTTTTCGGCCTTTATCAAGTTCAAATCACTTGGTAAGCTTCCTAAATCCCTTCATTTTCATGCATTCATGCATTTTTGACCTAGGTTTTGGGGTTTTTGAAAATTTTTGGGGTTTTTAAGATTTTTGTGAAATTGTTGGGTTGGATGTTTGAATTTGATGTTATATGCTCATGCATTGCACCCAG
The DNA here is from genome assembly GCA_019022515.1 of Quercus aquifolioides. Lineage (NCBI taxonomy): Eukaryota > Viridiplantae > Streptophyta > Magnoliopsida > Fagales > Fagaceae > Quercus > Quercus aquifolioides. The sequence continues at coordinate 40,195,089 of CM032328.1, read as the reverse complement.
TGCGTGGATTGGGTTCTGCCCATAATGTTGTTAAATTTTGCACATCACATGTTCAACATATTTCATGCATACATCTTTTCCTTTCTTTTTCTTTTCCTTGTTATCTGGTTGTGATGTGTTCTCTCTCTCTCTTTCTCTCTCTCTCTCTCTCTCTCTCTCTCTCTCTCGGATAGACTGCGTTATGGCACCCAAAGCGCATAAGTCCACTCCGGCTCGGAATCCTCTTGGTTTCAGGTCTTCTTCTTCTAATCCTATCCCCCCTCTTCATGTTTGGTTCTGTGATGGGAAGGCCCAAAAGGACTTCTTAGAGAACTTTCAGAAACGTGGCGTTCATCCGAAGCGCCATGTTATCCTGTTGGATTTTGCTGACACTCCTCTCCCTGCTGTCATTCGGAGTCCGGGGCTGGGAATCTTTATGTGAGAGACCCTTAAGGTGTCCTATCGTGTTTATACAGGAGTTTAACTCCAATATACATGGTATCGATACCTCTGTACCTCGGTTTGCCACTACATTTCGAGGTACATGTATTGTAGTTACCCCGAATCTTATATCCGAGGTACTACATGTTCCGTGGGTAGCACATCCAGACTACCCCAGCTGTGAGTGTCTTAGGACTATGTCTAGAGACGAGCTTCTATCTCACTTTTATGAGACACCTTCCATATGGGGTGGGTAGCAAAACACCCCATGCTCGGGCTTTGCAAAAGGTCCGAGGTTCCTCAACATAGTGATGGCATTTACTCTTAGTCCATTGTCTCACTATAACTCTATCACTGAGCCTTGTGCTCGTTTTCTTTTATCTCTTCTTGAGGACCTCTCTATTGACTTCCCCTCTCATTTCATCACTTTTATCCTCGATGTCAATCAGAATACGGCGACCCATGATAAGCTCATCCTTCCTTCAGCTATCACGCGGATCCTTCACCACTTCTCCATCCCCATTCCTGATTCTCCTTATTTCACCACCATGGGTGCCAACAACGCTGATTCTGTTTGGCGGAGCAAGACCCCAGCTTTGACCGAAGCAGCCACGGACGGAGATGACTGATCATGCAAATCCTGCAACTCCTTCTTCTTCAGCTCCTTCCACCTCTGCTCATTCTTCTTCGGTAGTTGGTGTGACCTTGGAAGCCATCATGACACAGCTTCAGTGCATGGATGCTTGCCTTAACTCTCTCACCGATAAGATGTGTCAGGTGAACACTCGTGTCGGTCATATAACACGACGACAGGCTCATCTTGGTGGTTTCGCTCCCTCTCCATCTCCTTCTCTAGAGGCTTCGGCAGATGAGGATGGTGATGATGAGGATGAGGATGCTAGCTTTTCCAATGATGATGAGATGACGACCTCTCGGTGACTTACCCTTTGTCATTCGTGACAAAAAGGGGGAGTAGTTTTGGATGAGAGTAGTCTTGTAGTTAGGGGGAGAGTTAGCATAGGATATTTTTGTTAGGGGAAGTGTGTATACTTTTTGAGGGATGTAGTGAGGTTCTTATGTACTTTTCTTTTCTTTCTTTTACATCTTGTACACTGGTCTTGTGACCATTTATTGACATACATTGTACTTTACTTTTCATATATATGATGATGTATGTTTTTCTTTACCTATCTCTCCATGTGTTGTTTCTTTTCTCTCTTTATACACATGTTTCTTTATGTATGCAATCTTTATTTCTGTTTCACACATGATGCCTTTATGAGTTTTGTTTAAGTGTTTCAGAAAGATAGGTTGTGAAAGTCTACCATGCCATGAACTCACTTCTTGCAAAGTTTTTCAAGAGTTTATGTTAGGGTTAGATTTATTTTGTAAGTCAACAAGTGGTTATGAGTTTAGTGATTTAAGACTTCTCTCATGATTCATTTGTTTATTGTGGTTTTGTCACGAATTGCCAAAGGGATAGATTGTTAAGGACATATTTATGTAATTGGCTAATCCTTTGACAAAACGCACTTTACTTATAATTGGGTAGATCTAGGATAAGTTTAGTACTTCAAGAAACAATTGTTCATGTTTAGTATTGAAGCCATGCAAATCTGACCAAGAAACAAGTGAAGAATGTGCTGTTCATTAAAGCTCGACAGAAGTCTTGACAGAATCCTTTCTATCGAGAATTACTGCTGAAGCTTGATAGAATCTCGACACAAGCTGTATCTGTCGAGAATTATGAAATCAGAAATTCCAAATCTAATTACACGCATATCCTTGAGTATTTGTGTAGGGTTTTCTTTCTCACAACCCTAGACATATATAAAGATTATTTTAAGGGCTGTCACAAGGTGGTTACAATTGTTGTTACGTGCATTGTGTGACCAGAGACAAAAATTGCCCTAGTTCATCATATTCTCTATAGAAGCTACTGCGTCTTTACACCAAGGGTTTTGTGACCGAGGAGCTTCCTGATCTTCATTATTGATGAATTGAAGAACTTTGCAGCCAACAATCCTTCTCAAGTTGGTGTGTTAGTCACGTACTTGGATTCGTGCATTATTGGTTAGTCACGTACTGGGATTCTTGCATTGACCGGAGAGATTACCGCTACAATACAAGTCCAATTGGGTATTGAGGTAAGGGTTCAACTGTAGGTTGGTATTAAGTACTTGGATTCCTTTTACTTGTAACCGCTTGTTATTGATAATAGTGGATTCTTGGGAATGGTGACCTTAAATTCACCCGGTGGGGTTTTGCCTCGGTGGTTTTCCTCATTCGTAAACAAATCACTTGTGTCAAATTTAATATCCGCCGCATTTAACTTAGTTGGTGATTTGTTTGTGCTACCACTCTATTGTATGTTAAATTGACTTAATTAATTAATTTGCCAAAGGGGTCAATACATTTTTGGCCTATCAAAAGCTTTATTTCAATGGAGCCACCAATAGCATTGGAAATGGAGTGGGAGCGGGCCTAGTATCCCCGAAGGGAAAATCCCTATTTCAATCAAGCTGAATTTTGATTGCACAGACAATGTCACAGTGTTTGAGGCATGCATAGTGGGCCTACAAGTTGCCTTAGAGTTCAGCACATACGATCTAAGCATCTTTGGAGATTCCTTGTTGATCATCTCCCACATAGAGGGAAAATGGCAGGCCCGAGACACCAAGTTGATTCCGTATCAAAAATGTGTCAACCGCTTAATCCAAAAGTTTTGGAACATTACCTTTGCCTATTTGCCTCGAGCACACAATCAGTTCATAAATACTTTAACCACCTTGGCTAGCATGGTTAAGTTAGCAAAGGGAGATGACATGTGACAATTAAGCATAGAGGTCCGCGACATGCTGGCCTACTGCATGAATTTCGAAGAATGCATGAATGTCGAAGCTGAAATTGATGGGAAGCCATGGTACCATGATATCAAGGCTTATATCAAAGATGGTGAATACCTGCCTAGGGCCACAGACAGTGAGAAGAAATTCATCAAGTGCATGGCGTGCCAGTTTTTCTTGTGTGGGGAAGTCCTATACAAAAGGAAACCATGACACAACTTTGCTTTGATGCATAAATGCCCCTGAGGCTAACCATTTGATGGAAGAAATGCATGAGGGCCTACTTAAAGCCTATGCCAGTGGACCCCTGTTAGCTTGAAAAATAATGAAAGCTAGCTACTATTGGCTCACCATGGAAAGCGACTACATCAAACATGTGAGGACTTGCCATCGTTGCCAAGTCTATCAGAATAGAAAGAATGTTCCTCCCCAACCCCTGCACTCTCTAGTAGCGCCATGGCCTTTTTCAGCCTGGGGAATGGATGTCATCGAATTTGTGATTCTGAAAGCCTCAAATGGGCATGAGTATATCTTGGTGGCCATCAATTACTTCACCAAGTGGGTGAAGGCCACCTCCTACGAAAGCATCACCCAAGCTGTGGTGGCTCGATTCTTGAAATAAAACATCATTTCTCACTACGACATAGCAGGAGATCTCATTACATATAACGGAAAGAATCTAAATGGGAAAATGGTTGAGCAGCTTTGCCAACAGTTCAAGATTAAACACCAAAATTCAGTTCCCTACCGCCTCTAGATGAATGGCGCAGTGGAAGCAGCCTACAAAAACATAAAGAAGATCTTGGTGAAGATGACAGACACCTATAAGCATTGGCACCAGTTCTTGCCATTTGCCTTGTGCGCCTATCACACTTCTGTTCGTACTTCCATGGGTGCAGCCCCGTATTCCTTGGTCTACGGCATGAAAGACGTCCTCTCCACAGAGATAGAGATCCCATGTCTCGGAATCTTGTCACAGACAAAGCTATCAGAAGCTGAATGAGCCCATTCTCAATATGAGCAATTGAACATGATAGACGAGAAGCACATGACCGCAATGTGCCATAGGCAGTTGAACCAGCGCCGCATTAAGCGAGCATTTAACAAGAAGGTTAGACCCCGAGTCTTTGAAGAAGGTGACCTAGTCTTGAAAAAGTGCAACCAAGCCATGCTTGATCATAGAGGAAATTTTGCCCCGGCCTACGAGGGCATATATGTGGTGAAGAAGGCCTTCTCTGGAGGAGCCTTGATCCTAGCCGACATGGATGGGCCCGATTTCAACATGCCTACTAATTCTGATGCTGACATACAATATTTTGCATAAGGGAGATATTGTATTTTGAAAAAAAAATACAAAAAATTACAAAAAATTGAAAAGGTAGATTGAAAACCCAAAAGGGCAGTCCATGAAAAAGGAGAGCAAAGGAAAGAGTGCGAGGGAGCCTACTAGATTGAAAACCCAAAAGGGTGATCTAGGCGAAAATTAAGGCAATCAAAATTTGTAATGTTAGTTGAACTACATGACGACCTAATCCTTCCTAGAGAAGGTACATAGATAGCCAACTCTGGCCCGGTCACTTTTTGAAAGAAAAATCTGTCAGTTGAATCCGCTTAAGGTTTGTAATCAAGATCAAGGAAAGAAAGTGATAGGCCAAAAACGTATTGACCCCTTGTGATTCAAATTAATTGATTAATTAGCAAAGTTATTAATTAATCAAATTAACATGCAAAGCGCGTGGTAGCACAAACAAATCACCAATTAAACTAAGTGTAGCGGAAAATAAATTTGACATGGTGATTTGTTTACGAATAGGGAAAACTTACACGGCAAAAACCCCACCGGTTGATTTTAAGGTCACCACTCCCGAAATTCCACTATTATCACAACAAGCGGTTACAAGTAAAAGAATCCCAGTACCTTATACCAACCTACAGTCGAACCCTTACCCCAATACCCAATTAGACTTGTTCTATAGTGACAATTTCTCTTTTTGATGCACAGCTCCTAAGTACGTGACTAACCAATGCGCGGATCCCAGTACGCGACTTCAATCACCAACTAGAGAAGGTTGTTGGCTGCAAAGTTCTTCAGTTCATCCCAATGATGAAGATCAGAAAGATGCTTGGTCACAAAACCCAAAGGTGCACATACACAGCAACTTCTTCAAGAATGATGAACTAGGGCAAAACTTTGTCTCCGGTCACAATTTGCTTAAACAGACTTTGCTCAATGCTTGTGCAACTTGTGAACTCTTTGACGGCCCTTAAAACAGTCCTTTTATATGTCTAGGATTAGGAGAAAAGAAGGCCCAAAGACACATTCCCGGATTCCAAGAAAATCATATCAGAATTCTGAAATTCTTAAACCTCGACAGATAGGAGCTATCGATCAGGTGTCGAGCGCACGGGGCTGGAACAGCTTTCTTAAGCTTGATAGATACAGCTGTCGAGTTTTAATGAATTTGCACTTCTCAGCTTGTTTCTTGGACAGACTTGATGACTTCAACACTTGATCTTGAAACACAGTTTCTTGAAGCATTAAATACATCCTAGATCTACCCAATTTACAAGTAAAATGCGTTTTGTCAAAGGATTAGCCAATTACATAAAATAATGACATATGTTCTTAACGAGTGAAACACATATGTCCTAACAATCTCCCCCTTTGGCAATCCGTGACAAAACCACAACAAACAAATGAACATATGAGAGAAGTCATAAATCACTCAACTCATATTCACTTGTTGAATACAATAAAATCTATCCTAATACAAACTCTTGAAAAACTTTGCGAGAAGAGAGTTTATGGCAAGTAGACTTTGACAACTTGTATTTCTGAAACACTTTAAACAAAACTCATTAAGGCATCTTTGTGTGAAACAGAAATAATAGATTGCATACAATTAATAAGAAACATGTGTATAAAGAGAGAAAAGAAACAACACATGTAAGGGCAGGTGAAAGAAACATACATCAACATATAAGGAAGATAAGTACAATGTATGTGTAAAAATGGTCACAAGACCTAATGTACAAGAAAAATGTATCTATAAAAGAAAGAAAAGAAAAGATACATAATATCCTCACTACATCCCTCATATAAAAAACACTCCCCCTAACAAAATGGTCCTATACTAACTCTCCCCCTAAGAATGACTACTCTCATATCCCAAAACTACTTCCCCTTTTTGGCATGAGTGACAAAGGGTAAGAGTGTTAAGTAGACATCTCATCGGTAGAGCTAGCATCTCCATCATCATCATCAGAAGCATCATCGTCATCATCATCCTTAGTTGTAGAATCAGAAGCTACAGGAGGTGGTGGAGGAGAAGCCTCAGAAGTAAAACGACCCATGGTCACCTGCTACCTAGCAATACGGCCAACACGAATGTTCACCTAATACAACTCAGTAGAGAGTGTATCAAGGCGAGCATCCATGCGCTGAAGCTGCGCCATGATGTCTCCTAGAGTCACATCACCCATGGAAGAGGAGGGGGCGGATGTGGGTGGAATAGATCGAGATGAAGGAGTTGAACGGAAGGGAGGTGCTACAGAATCCGATTGCCGTGACCGAAACTGTGACTCACTACATTTTACGGTAGTAGCATCTATGGCACAAATGTGAGTGAAGTGGTCGGACACAGGAAAAGGGACAAAAAAATGGCATAAAAACCTCGTGATAGCGGAAGGAAAGATGAGCTTATCACAGGACGCCGAATCTAGATGAACATCTATAATAGAGAGAATGAAATGAGAAGGGAAGTCTATAGTAAGATGCTCAAGGAGTGATAAAAAAAACCGAGCACGAGGCTCTGTGATGGAGTTATAATGAGAGAGAGGATGGAGTACAAAGGTCATCACCATGTTCAAGAATCTAGGACCTTTAGCAAAAAGCCGATATGGTGTAAACTAACACTCACCCCAAACAAAAGGGCACTCACAGAAAGCAGACATGAGCTCATCCTTGGACACAGTCCTCAGACGCTCACAACTAGGATAGTCAGGAAACTCTACCCTAGGAACCCGAAGCACATTCGTAACAAGTTGTGGTGTGACAAGAATGCGTATACCTCGAACGCGAGTGAAGAAAAGAGGTACTGAACGATCAATCTTGTGTATGTTGGAGTAAAACTCCTGGATAAGCACGAGAGGACAAGTGACCGGGACGTCACACAGTGACTCCCATCCCTGACTGTGAATGAAATCTAGAAGGCCAGTGTCGATGAAGTTCGCCAGAATGACTTGGGGTTCCAAATGAATGCCTCGTCTAGAAAAGTTCTCTGAGAAAGCCTTTCGAGCATCCTCATCACGAAACTGAATATTAGAATGAGTAGGATCAAATGAAGACAAAGATGTCTCGGAACGAAGAGGGTTCTGAGACGGAGCAGATTTACGCTTAGGTGCCATAGACACGACTAACGTAAACAGAAAGAGAGGGAGGGAGAGAGAGACAATCAGAAAAGCTCCAACAACAATTCAAATATAACAAGTATATTGAAAAGAGAGTATGTATGCATGGGAAATGCATGAACATGTGACATGCAAAAGAAATTCATCATGAGCTCAGCCCAATCCAAACTTATCAGAACACAAACAGATTGCACACATCTAAATGCATGATAATACTGTTATAATGCATATGTGATGCAATGCATGAAGTTTTAAGATCACATTAGCATAACCCAACCCAAAATTGCAACAATAACTCATCAATTTTGAAAAACCCCAAAACCTAGGTTTCAAAAACATGAAATGCATGAAGAATGAGAGAATAGAAGCTTACCAAGTGAAGAAACTCTTGAAAAAGCTTGAAGAAACCTTGAGGATCAAGATTGGAGTGAGATGAGAGTGTTTGGGAGAGAAAAAAAAGAGCTATCGAGAGAAAGATCGAGAGAAATGAGAAACCGGATCGCATAGAAAAATATATAGAACCTCAGTAAAGCTCGATAGATGAAGGTGTCGAGAAGTGTCAAGACATTTGTCGAGAAAATGGTCGTTGAGAAAATGGTCGTCGACAGATGCAAGTGTCGAGAATGTGAGGAATAGAACACCAGATATAGAACAGAAGCTCGATCGATCCACTAGCTGTCGAGAAGCTATCGAGAGGCCATAAACTTTCTCGATCAATCCACCAGGTGTCGAGAAGCTATCGAGATTGCGATAAGAAAAAGCTTACGAAGCTCGACAGATAGCTAGGTATCGAGGAGGTGTCGAGGAGGTGTCGAGCTAGCTTTTAAAAACAGTTTTTCGAGAAGTGAAAAATACAGTCATGAATGCAATCCAACATGCAACTCAACCAATGATCCAATCAACATATTAAGCTCTCAAAATCATCTCTCAACAAAATTTTAAGCACATGGATCCCAAAAACACATACACACACTAAACAAGTCTAACCAATTTTATATTTCAAAAAGAAGTTAAGACAGTTTAACGAGCATACATTAACACATGTAAAACCTTGTGATGGCCAAATCACATTGTACCTGCACATGTATCAAGAGTAGCAAAGAATATTGCGTGTTGTGTGTGAAAAACATCGCAAGATTGCATAAGCGTCTACATGTTATGACGATTTGAGATATGAGAAAATCACTTTAACTCACACACAATCATAACTGTTTGATGGACTATCACCTTCGAGGTACATCCTATAACTCTCACATCTCCTAGAATACACGCTTGCAATCATATTTAAAAGCATTTTTGATCTTTTTGCTTTTTATTTTTCTTTGCATATTTTTCTCTTATTTATCATATCATGCATGGGCATATAAGAGAAAGAAAAGAAATATCCAATGATATTTGACATTCCAATTTTGCTATGCCAAAACACACAAATGTCATTGACATCACACTTTTGCTATGCCGAAGCATACAGATGTCATTCATGATTGGCGGGCAACAGTGGTGAGATGGTTATTTATGCCTTTCTCTTAGGATTTTCTAATCCTACCTGTCAAAAAGAGTGATACGAGTGTTAAGTACAAGAGATAACTTAATCTTACTCATCACAAACAAGAGCCATAAAGCTCACTTGCTTAGTTGTGCATAGAGATGCTCATCTAAGCTACAAGAGATACAAAGTTTAGAAAACTTTGTTTCAATGGCCATCCAAGGTACACAAGTACCAATGTACACAAAACACACACTGTTTTTGTATTTTCTGATTTTCTGATTTTTCAATTTTTTTTTAAAATTTTTATATGAAAAACAAAAATAAGCAAAACTAAAAATAAACAAACAAAAACGTGTTAAGCAAAGCAAAGCATAAAACTAGACAGACTCAAAACAATAAAGCAAAGCACACAAATAATGCAACAAACAAAAACAAGAAGATAGAAGAAAGTGATAGAATCACTTGGAGCCCTTTTCCTTCCACGCCTTGGAAGAACCTTTCCTTTGATTAAACCCTTGAACTGGCGGTGAGGGGGAAGAATTGAAACCGTTCAAGTTTGAAAGGAACATGAGGGCTTTGAAAAGATCTACAAGAGGAGCAAGAGAGGATTGAAGCTGATTCTGGCTTCCAGATGCTATCATGTCGTTGCTCTGTTGAGTGGCTAACCACTTATAGCTATTTGGTCGAGTATGACTAGCAGCTCCACAATGATGACAGAGATGCTGCTTCTTCTATTTAGACTTTTGAGAGTTAGCCTTCTTAGCCCTAGGGTTTTTAACATCTTTCTTATCTTACTTAGGGGGTGCTCCTAAGATAGATTTACTATTGTCTAAGTTCTCACTAGCTAATTCAGTTTTAACATCATTGTTCTCAATTTCAACATTATTAGCAGGAGAAACAAAAACAGTATTACTAGTAGAAGTAATATTAGAGGAAGAAAGACCATACCTAAACCTGTTCGATCCGAAGCAGATTTCTGAATGCTGAGCATCTCATCAAGCTTTGCACTTGAAGTCCTCTCCAATTGAGCTCTAACTTGAAATAGCTCCGCTTCAAGCTTCTTGGTCTTCTCAGCCAAGAAATTGTTCTCAAACCTCAGTGCTCCAATAGTCTGATTTGCCTCATCAAACTTTGTGGACAGCTCTTCACGATCAAGTTCCACATCACTGAGTTTCTTGGTGGCCAGCCTATACAGTTTCTCATGCTTCTCAGAAAGCTTGTACAGTTTCTCATAGGTTGTATGGATATCATCTTGATCATCCATCTTCTCACACTTAAACTCCACCAATTCTTCTTCTTCATCCACGTCTTCAACAATCCCTTTAGTAGGATTGACTGTGGCAGTGAAGGCATTCAAGATTCCGTCATCCTCATTGTCGGAATCATCCTCAGGCTTAGTGTCACTCAAGGTTGCAGCAAGTGCCTTGCTCTTCCCAATGCTCTTTAGATATGTGGGACACTCTTGCTTCATGTGTCCGAAGCCATGACACCCAAAGCACTTAGGTCCTGCACGAACAGTGTACTGACCGCAATCCTTTGCATCCTTCTTCCCTTTGTCTTGGCTCTTAAACTGAGAAGAACTAGATTGCCTATGGTCCTTGTCAAAGCCCTTTCCATTGGCATTCTTCATAAACTTCTTGAACTGTCTTGTAATGTAGGACTTCATCTTAGAATCCTCATCATCTGAAGACTCATCAGTGTCACTGCTCTTGACCTTCAAAGCCATGCTCTTGCCTTTACTCGACTTGTCGATCCTTGATAACCCTAGCTCGTAGGCCTGCAGATTACCAACCAGCTTTGTCAAAGGAATCTTATCAATATCCTTTGATTCCTCTATCACCGTAATCTTGGCATGGAATCTCTCGGGTAGAGATCTAAGCACTTTCCTCACAATCTTGGGTTCAGGAATGGTTTCCTCAAGATTGAAGACTGAGTTCACTATGTCCTTTAGCTTGGAAAATAACTCATCGAACGACTCATCCACCTCCATCTTTATCTCTTCAAAGCTTGTAGTGAGCCTCTAAAGCTTTGAATCCTTGACAGCCTTTGTACCCTCATAGGTTGTCTGGAGGATGGTCCATGCTTCCTTAGCAGTTTCAGTAGAGGATATCTTCTTGAACTCCTCATTGGTGACCATACTGAATAGAGCATTCAATGCCCTACTGTTGAAGTTTGCCGCCTTGATCTTTGCTTCATCCCAATCGGCCGGCGCTTCCTTTGGCTTAGTCAAGCCAATCTCTACAGCTTGTCACACTTTCTCATCTAAAGACTACAAGAAAGTTCTCATGCGTACTTTCCAGTATGCATAGTTAGTGCCATCAAATAAAGGAGGTATAATTAATGACTGTCCTCTATCCATGACAAACAGGGGTCAATGGATCAACACAGCAAAGATTAAACCTAATCAGAGTGTGCATGCTCTGATACCACTTGATAGGCCAAAAACGTATTGACCCCTTGTGATTCAAATTAATTGATTAATTAGCCAAGTTATTAATTAATCAAATTAACATGTAAAGCGCGTGGTAGCACAAAAAAATCACCAATTAAACTAAGTGCAGCGAAAAATAAATTTGACACGGTGATTTGTTTATGAATAGGGAAAACCTACACGGCAAAAATCCCACCGCGTGATTTTAAGGTCACCACTCCCGAAATTCCACTATTATCACAACAAGCGGTTACAAGCAAAAGAATCCCAGTACCTTATACCAACCTACAGTTGAACCCTTACCTTAATACCCAATTGGACTTGTTCTGTAGTGACAATTTCTCCTTTAGATGCACGGCTCCTAAGTACGTGACTAACCAATGTGCGGATCTCAGTACGCGACTTCAATCACCAACTAGGGAAGGTTGTTGGCTGCAAAGTTCTTCAGTTCATCCCAACGATGAAGATCAAGAAGATGCTTGGTCACAAAACCTAAAGGTGTACATACACAACAACTTCTTCAAGAATGATGAACTAGGGTAAAACTTTGTCTCCGGTCACAATTCGCTTGAACAGACTTTGCTCAATGCTTGTGCAACTTGTGAACTCTTTGAAGGCCCTTAAAACAGTCCTTTTATATGTCTAGGGTTAGGAGAAAAGAAGGCCCAAAGACACATTCACGGATTCCAAGAAAATCATATTAGAATTCTGAAATTCTTAAACCTCGACAGATAGGAGCTGTCGATTAGCTGTCGAGCAGGTGTCGAGCACACGGGGCTGAAATAGCTTTCTTAAGCTCGATAGATGCAGCTGTTGAGCCAGCTGTCAAGCTTTAATGAATTCGCACTTCTCAGCTTGTTTCTTGGACAGACTTGATGACTTCAACACTTGATCTTGAAACATAGTTTCTTGAAGCATTAAATACATCCTAGATCTACCCAATTTACAAGTGCATTTTGTCAAAGGATTAGCCAATTACATAAAATAATGACATATGTTCTTAACGAGTGAAACACATATGTCCTAACAGAAAGGATGGACCTTCTCGGGTTACTCTATGTTTGCAACGCGCATGGCCCGCTGTGGTTTGTTCAAAGATGCTATGGCACACCAATGGAAGGTGTACCCCAATGGGAATGGGAAAGATCCGTCTTGAACCTTGGAACCTTAGATATTGATATGAATAGACTTACATTTACCATTTTATTTGTATGATCTTGCATTTTCAAAGCATTCGCGCACATATTCATTAAACATGTTTGTTTTGTGCCTTTCTAATCCTTTCAGGAATTCATCATTATGCATCCAAACATAAATCAGTATATGCATAAACATCTATGTTTCCACCTTTTTTCCATTTTTAAGCATGCCCTACAAACTAGACTATGCTTTAAAAACCCCAAAAGTGGAAGGCCGTACGCAATTGCCTAGCACCCCAAACAGTCTAACACTGCCTTGCATAGCACCCCGAAACCGATGAGAAGAATCGGATCATCTGAGGTATAGGTATGAAGCAACCCTGCAACATCAAAGCCCAAATCTCTAGCAATCTCACTAAGCCTGCAATATGAATGTCGAAGACGAACCAACTCCTTTTTCAAATTGGGACTCGAGGTGCAACTCTACCTTTTTGTATCAATCAAAACCTATAGTGCGCTAATCTCAATAATAACAACTCTTAATGCCTCCTCCTTCTCGGCTACCCAGTCTAGAGACAACGAAATGCCAATTATGGCTCACTGGGCTCATCAGTTGACCCATACTCTAGGCTTAACGTGGAGTGAATGTAGGATCTAGCCTGCACTAGCCTCATGGCTAAATCATCAGCCCTGCTGCTTTCCTTAGCAGGACTAGCTTCTAGGGTGGACCTCTCATCATCTATTGTCTGGCCCAAGACAATGAATCTCTGAGTAAGATCTGCTAGCTCACTTTCCAAGCTAGTGACCTGAGATCTCAACTGAGTACCCTCAACCTCCGCAACTGAAGGGACCTGACCCTTTGCATGAGCTCTGCACGAAGTGAAGTGAGCTCTGCCTCGTATGTCCACCCCATCTCATTGAAGTCTTCCATAGTGGAATCAAGGATCTCCTTGTAGTAATCCCTATCCCTAATAGCCTCTGTCAGGCACTTTCTTAGGTCCTTAAGGGTGCTCTCAACTCTGACCTCAAACTCCAGTGTGTAATTCCTTAATATATCAGTAGGAAGGTAAGGGTCAAGGTGATCCAGAACCAACAAGTTGATGATGAAACACGGATCCCTGGTGGCTCTCCACTCTCTAAACTCGGCAGTAAACCACTTATAATCATCCTCGAGATAGATAGGGTAATCAATAATTAACCTACGCTCCTTCCAAAAATAAAAAACGTGATATATGATGATTGTGTCAATATCTAGGAGACCATACTCGCAAGTGATGACAAAAAGTACCCTAAATTGCCTCATGGCCATACTCGAATAGTACCCTGTACAACCCCAGATGCCCACCAAAGGGATGTGAAGTAAACCAACATAGTAGGTCTAACCCTGCCACCTAGTAACTCCCCACTTGACTCTCCATACCCAGTTAGTGGGACCCAAGCCAAACAAATACCTCAACCAAGTAGTGGTATCCCTAGTAAAAGGAAGATTAAGGGCTACAGTGATCTTAACTCTATTCTTCCTGAAGAACCCCATAGGTTGTGCCCTTGATATCACAATTAGATGACTACAAAACCAAAGCCTCAACAAATGCACACAACAACCAAGCCCACCATTACCCATCTTACGGCACAAAGAAAGAGATCGAATAGTCTTAGAGGGTAGAGAGGGGATAAATGAGGTGTTATGAGGTAGAGTACTTACCAGGGGTAGAACTGTAAAGCTAATAGAAACTGACTAAAAGGGGAATAACATTGAGCCAAAGAAGGCCACCATGAAGGCCTGGCGCCTGTAGAAGTTCCAATGCTCCTCAAAGTCCACAAAGTCTCCTCAGTAAGCAGCAGGGCACACAGTCAGGCCAAATTGACAGATCAGAAAACCCTAAGGGATGTTACCTCCTAAACCACTCCCATATCAAGTCAAAACATCCACTATAGGTGTCTTCAGGCCTAATCGTTTTGCCAACCACTTGCGAAAGCGAGATCGAGTCGGTGGTCGATAAACCCGACTCATAGGGATAGGAAGAGAAAGAAAGCGATCATACTCCTCTAAAGTAGGGACCAAGATGGCCTTTAGTAAGTGCTAATCTAGAGGAGTGTGAAATAGTGAAGTGGCATCCCTGAGGAATTACTTGATGTATGCTCAATCCTTGGAAGAGAATGAAGTCCACCATCTCTTGACCTCCCTCTCATGAAAGGCTGCCTCTCAAGCTCCACAAATGTCTCATAAGACTTGAACCAAGAGCATCCATGCTCAGATCTGAAAAAACGCAGTGTTCTAATGCCAATCCATGTAAGAAAATAGTGTTTCTAAGTGTTTTTAGTGAATAAAATGGGTAGAAGAAGACCTAGAAAATCGCAGACCAGAATATGGGAGGTTTGGGAGGAGCCTAGACCTTTATGCACACTTTTTGACGTTGGCACACTTTTAGTGGCTGCCGGCCCCAAGCAGCGCACCCTAAGTGGCCGCTAGGCCTCGAGACACGTGCTAGGGCTTTTTAAGCCTCCCAGCATAGCCCCACATGATTTAGACCATCAGATTTGAAAAATGAGAAGTTTCTGTCAACTCTAGAGCAAAGTTTTTGTCAACTTAGTAGCAAACCAGTTCGTTTGGGGATTTTTTGCACAAACCGAGACTGCACAAAACATACACCAGGGCAATTTATTTTTGCGCAACTTGTACGTCATTTTGGAATAAGTTGAACCTCATTATTGAAACTCGATTTACCCGATTTAGGGGTTGGTTCAGCCCCCATAATCAGGATATGTAATAGGACAGTCCCAAGGCCATTCCCAATCACTAATAGCAATCCATCCAGCATGGTATGAAGATCACAATGATTAGTTCCTTTACAAAACCTTTTTCAAAGCATCGGTCAGTTCAATCTATAGCTGAGTCGGTCATTGCATTCCGCCATATGGTGAATCCGAGAAAATCCTGGTTGGGGAAGTCTATGTTGTTAGGTTTTGTGCCCTAAAATTAAATTTATTAGCATGTCATAAATAATTAAATTGTTTAATTATATGAGTATTTATAAATGAACTAATGGGACATTATCTTAGTCCATGAGATGCATAGTATGTGATTTATGTGATTTAGTCACAGAAGATATAAATCACAAGTTCTCTATAAACTCAGAATTTTAGTTTGTAGTCGGTGATAAAATTGGGAATTTCATCTGCAAAGACTATAACATATCAACTAAGATGATTTGTCTTGATCATGGAAGTGGAGACTTCTAGTTGATATGTTGATATGTTTTAAGAGTTAAGACATATTGAATTGGACCGTTGTGAGATTTATTATTCTCCTAATGACTGTCAAATGAATAATAAATCTTACGACTTCTATTTACATCAACTCTAAATCCTGATAGAATAATGAACCTGATCATGACATGTAGGTTGCTTCAATATATCAAGAGTGAGATTTAAAGATACGATCAAAACCTCAGTATGTTGGGCAGCTGCATTTAATGTTGATGGAACATATATTCTCAAGATGGAATTCATAATCTCTTAACAGAGACATAAAATATTCACTTGAGATAAGTTTAATGGGTTTGGTTATTCAGAGTGTTGGGCCCAACCACTTTAGTAAGGAGTTACTAAAGTATATATTTATGAAATTGGATTTCATAAATATATGATGAATAACTTAAAGGATTAAACCGGGTACTCAAGGATTAAGATGTTGTAATCTTCAAAGTGGCAGTTAACAATCATGACTTTGTATTACTACGAATATTTTAATGAAGGGGTTGCATGTATAATAAAGTCTTTGATATAATTTATTAATAAGACCTAGAGTGCAATTATATTCATATAGTGGTATTGAATATAATTAATGGTAACTTTGGACTTGTCAAGAGTTGACAGAAAAGCCCAAGGCCCATTGGAGCTAGAGTCTTATTTGTTCCCTTTTGGTCCCACTCCAAGCCATATACTAAAGCCCAATTGCAATGGCCTAAAAGGCTAGCCCAATTAGATAACCAGTTATATAAAAGGATAGAAACATACATAATTTTATAAGGGTTTTTCATTAAGATCATATAAGGAATGAAATGGTGTGTATGTGAGAGGAAGACACTCTCTTATTCTCCCATTGGAAACTGATTGAGAGACCACACTTCTTGGGCATCAAGTGGAATTGGAGTGAAGATTAAAAGTGTTCCCAAGTACTTCTAATCTTTTGTTTTTGAATTTCACTGCACCAAGGTACACTTTCTTGTTCTTAAATTTTGAAACTTACATAGTATTTGTTATCAATTGTGCATGAAGTAGATCCATTAATTTTCTGCTGCGTATGTTTTGCATGTGATACAGACATGTATTTTTCCAACAATTGGTATTAGAGCAGTCTTCAATTTCGAATCTGTATAACATGTTTTCTGAGTTTTGGAATTAGAGATAGTAATTTCATGTTGTTAGAAGGTTATACATTCAATTTTCTGCATGGTTGATGAAATTACTATTTTATAAAAATTGATATTGATGTTATGATGTTGTTTAAGTTTGATATTAAGTATGTTAAATTGAACTTTAAGGCTATAGCATCAATGGAATTCAATTTTAGTCGCAAACTCAATCTATTATGTTCATATGATGGTAGTTTGTTCATGAAAACTGTTGAAAACTGCTTCAGAAAAATTCTGGAAAATTTGAGTTTCACATGTTTCGATCAATTGAAAATTACTTTCGATTGATCAAGTGAAATAGGAACCTACTGTTTGATTCAATTGACTTTCGATTGCTAGTCGATTGATCGAATGCTCTTTTTCGATCGATCAAGCAACGATCGAGTACCAATCAAGCCAGGTAGATTGTTTGGTACAAATTATTTAATTTTTTCGACTGATCGAGAAATACATACAATCGATCGAAATCTGTGAATTCTGAATTTTTATATGTGTTTTCACATAGATAAATTGCAAGGCTATGTGTGATGAGATTACACATGGTTCTAACTAAAAGACCTAATGAGATCAAAGATATTAGTTAAATAGAACTCTTAGTCCTAAATATTTTGGGACTTGTCCTTTAAGAAACATTCTAATGAGATTAGAATTTTTGTATCATTAAAAGTCCTTAATTTGTTTTAATTAGAAGTTTTAATGAGATTAAAGCTTTAATTAAAAGGTATATAGTTTCTAATGAGATTAAAACTTTTTATTTAGTAAATTAAGGATAGAGTTTTTATAACTAATTTTTGATCCAATGGAGTTTAAGGAATCCTAAATAGTTTAGGATTTCCATTTTAGTTAGTGATTCTAATGAGATTAGAGTCTTCAACAAGTGCAAGGTTATTAGTTGTGATGAGATCACAATTATTTAAAGAAAAACCCAGATAACGAGTGGGAGTACTGAAATAACCCTTTTGTTAAGTTTATTGTAATGTGAATAGTTACCTTGTTTTGGCCTCGAGCCTTGCATTCCATGCGGTGGTATTTGTAACACCCGCCTCACTTAAATTGAATTTAATTGCTTCTAGAGTGGAATTGATGAATTATTTAATTTATTTTGAAGGTGATATTATTTTATATTATGGTCACTACAAAGAAAATAAATAAAAGAAGATGTAATGTGAGAGTTATTTTTGTCGATTATTCATATTTAACTTTTAGTCTCGTTATCAGTTAAGGAAAAGGATAAGAGATTAAAACCTATTTGGATTAGGAGTAGTCTCCTTATCAGTTAAGGAAAAGGATAAGAGATTTCCTATTTGGATAGGAGTTTAAGTGTTATTGGAATTCTTTAGAGTTTTAGCCTATCTAAACAACCTTAATATGAGTTTTAGTGGGAATTAAAGTCTTGGAAGCTTATTTAAGTTTTTAGTGGGTTTTAAATTTCAGCCCAAGTGAAAATAGTTTTAACGTGTAAGTAAGTTAGGGCTTCCTGCTGAAAGACGGAGAGAGAAACTGTGAGATTACAGAAGAAAAAAAAAAATTTACTGCATCCGTGTGTTCAGGTATGCCTCTCTCACAAAGATCTATGGGATAATCTATAAAGCTAGTGTAGTATATTAGTCTTGCATGAACTTTTCCATACAAACTCATGACTTAAGCTTTTGGTTGATTTGTTGTTGGGATTTACGCAGATTGGTAGTGGTGCTAGCTTCATAACTTTTGTAATCTATATAATTGTTTCAAGTTTCTAAATTATTGTCAATGCATGATACAGGTTACTAGGTCCTACGGGTAGAAACAACTTTGTAAACTTATAGCATCCTTTATATGTCTTAAGGGTAGGAATCTTATTGGATGCCATATATATGTAATTTGGGATAATCTGATCTATAAGCATAGAATTATTTGGAAGCCAACTCGTACTAGGAGAATTAAATAATATAGAGATCTACATATTTGACTCATTAGAATTGTTTACTAGGTATTGATTTTTGGAGTACTTGATAAAGCAATTGAGTGCTAAGTTAGCTGTAGTTTCATAATAAAATGTGAGATACGAATTTTAAGAGTGAAATTTATATTTTCATTGCTGCCTTAGTGTACCCATTCTTATTGAGTTGTCTTATCCTTATTTAGGTTTTAGTTGACATTGATTCAGGCAGTTGAGTTGAAGCTTGGTTTAGTAACTAGATGTAAGTGGACTTCAGAACATGACGTCTCTCAAGATGTGTATATTTTTATATATTTTGGTAAAAATATATTTATATATATACATAATTACAAAAGTGAAGTTTTCAAAAACTTATACCATTATCAATGCTTTATACATACCTGAATTTTATTATTTCTTAAGTGTTACCTTGAAACTGAATATGTTAAGAATGACTCAAAACTATATTTTTGAGAAAGTATTTGTTATATAATATATGATTGGTATTGACAATACTGTAATAAAGTAAGAATGTTTTCAAACGGTCAACTAGACAGTCTGCAACCTTTGCCAACATAGGGTTAAGTGTTGGTCTTCGGCCAATGTAGTGTTATTGTGGTGTGGTGCAGTGTTATTATTTGCTCTTCGGAGCCAGTGTTATCGTTTGCTCTTTGGAGCCAGTGTTGCCTCTTTGAGGTTAGTGTTATTGTTCCCTATGGGAATAACCCACCGAGTGTTTAGCAGCTTATGTCTTTGTTTGGCTAATGTTTAATGTTTTCCATATCAAACTATTGTTTTATTGTTATTGGCCTTTATAGGTGGAAAAGTTGTTTATTACTATAATATATTGTTTCTACCTATTTAGCGTATTTTGGCTAACTAAAGTGGTTATTATTTTATTTAATGATTACAGCATTATAGTTAAATGTTTTATTCTTGACAGTTTTATAGAATATATTATATTACTATTAAAACTATTTGTAAATGTTTTGTAAAGACTATATTTTGTCAATGATACTAATGTTTTGTTTTGAAAGACATCCTCATGTTATGTAGTCTCTTATTGGGCTTCTAGCTTACCCCTCTTTCTCCACCCTTTCAGATTAGAGCAATGCAATATCTTTTGGAGGTAGATCATTGGAGCCATAGATTGAAGACTTCTTTTGAAGCTATGTTAGTTGATGGACTGTTTTAGTATATTTTCTTAGGATAGTGAGTTTGGCATTTGTGGAACTCTTTGAGATTGTATTTGGAGACAATATTGTTAAACTTTTATTTTTATGGATTTCATAGGAAAGATTTTGATGGTTTGAAATTTGTTTGTGGATATTTAAATTACGCTTTGTTCCACTATATTATTGTTGATTATTTATAAGACAGTTTGTGCATCTAAATCCTTGGTATGGATCTGGGGTGTTACAGTATTTACTTCACGGATTACATGATTAAACTTCTTTGTGATTATGCAAATGTTCATTACACTATTGTCACAATGATTTCATTACAATCCACTTGTTCTAAAATTTCTAGAGGGAGAGAGATACAAAGATTGGATCTCACAGCCTCCATTATTGGTTCATAGTAGTGTGGGTAAGCACTTCATCTTGGTGTATATGCCTCGGGATCCTAAATGAGGGTGTTTACTGTTAGGACATATGTGGAACATGTTTAGAACATATGTAATTTAGAATTGGCTAATCCTTTGACAAAACGCACTTTACTTGTAATTGGATAGATTTAGGATGTGTTTAATACTTCAAGGAACAAGAGTTCAAGTCCAAGTATTGAAATCATGCAAATCTGTCCAAGAATCAAGTAAAGAAGTGTTGTTTTTTAAATCTCGACAGATAGCTCGACAGATGTATCTATCGAGATTTAAAAGGTGAAGCTCGACAGATAAGCTTGACAGCTGTATCTATCGAGAATTACAAAAATCAGTTTTTCAGATCTGATTTCACGCATATCCATGTGCATTTGTATAGGGTTTCTTTTCTCACAACCCTAGATAGTTATAAGGATTATTTTAAAGGCAGTCTCAAATGATGCAACTGGATGAAACTTGATGCAAAGGTTTTATGCAAGCATATTGTGACAGGAGACATATGCCCTAGTTCGTCTTTCTTTTGAAGAAGCTGCTACGTTTGTATGCCGTAGGGTTTTGTGACCAAGGAGCTTCTTGATCTTCATCGTGTGGATGAACTGAAGAACTTTTCAGCCAACATCCTTCTCAAGTTGGTGTGTTAGTCACGTACTTGGATTTGTGCATCGATTGGTCAGTCATGTACTGGGAGCCGTGCATTGAAAATGAGAGATTGTCACTACATTACAAGTCCAATTGTGTATTGGAGTAAGGGTTCAACTGTAGGTTGGT
The DNA here is from genome assembly GCA_019022515.1 of Quercus aquifolioides. NCBI lineage: Eukaryota > Viridiplantae > Streptophyta > Magnoliopsida > Fagales > Fagaceae > Quercus > Quercus aquifolioides. Next base: position 40,173,650 of record CM032328.1, on the reverse strand, counting down.
ATAAGGTACTAGGATTCCTTTCTTTGTAACTGCTTGTTTTGATAATAGTGGATTATCTGGAGTGGTGACCTTAAATTCACCTGGTGGGGTTTTACCTCGATGATTTTCCCCATTCATAAACAAATCACCCTTGTCAAATTTAAATTCCGTTGCATTTAGTTTATTTGGTGATTTGTTTGTGCTACCATGCTTATTGCATGTAATTGAATCTAATTAATTAACTTGGCTAATTAATTGATTAATTTACCAAATGGGTCAATACATTCTTGGCCTATCATTTACTTCATTGTACTATAAGATTGAACTTGCCCATTTAAAGTAGTGTGAACAAGCACCTCGTCTTGGCGTATATGCCTCGCGATCCCAAAGGAGGGTGTTTTGCTTCATGGTACTACAAGTTTAAACACTATAAGGGAGATGAAATGTGGCTACACATGATTCTAGATAATGGTGTACACTAGACTAAGTGTAATGTTAACCTCCCAAAGGAGCTATGTCATTATTACTTAGAGGCTGAAGGAAAAGCAGCAAATTATTTTTGTTTGATAAGAGTTACCATGATAGCATTAATAATGAGAATAATTCTCACCTGATCATAGTGGTTTGTATTCACTCTATGCTGAGGAATGTTAATTGCAGGATTAGGTTGTCGTTGCACCTAGTATAATATGGTTTTTGGGTTCCATATTATATGGTTATTGATGCAAAATATAATGTCCTTGTAATTATGTTCATAGTCTCAAAATAAAGTTGTCATAAATTTTGTTCTCTAGCTACTATTTTAATTGAATCACATTAACTAAGAAATAATTTTGGACATGGTTCTTAAAGGAGCTGAAGTACATAAATATGTTTCGATTTAGCGTTGTCATAATTTCTTATGCATGATGCATTGATGGAAGATAGCTTATGATATGATCATAGTCTCCATTGAAATGCTAAAATGTTTCATTGGCTTCTATCTCAATTGTGCTAAAGCATGAGATGCAAGAGTTAGTACTAGACTTAGACTTTATATTAAGTCTAAATGAGAGTTTTGGTATGAATCATATTGAGTGCTAAGAAATGCTTAAGAGTTCCAATTCTATATCATTTTATGAAAATATTTTATTTTTAAATGAATTGGAATTCTTGGATGTAGAGATTAAGTGTTAATCTCATATAGATATGATCCACAAGTCCTTGTTAGAATCATTTGATAAATTAAGATTGTTTTGAAAATAAGTTCCTTTTATATTATCTGAGTTGATAAGTGAGTTCTACGCAACGGAAGACATCCTAAAAGCTATAAGGCTAGGATCAATATGATTTAATTCAAATTTTTAGCCTGAACCGAAAGGTAAGGGTGGTAAGAAGAGGAATTATAATACCAAACAGTTGGACAAGCTAGTTGCCAAAAGCAAATTAGACTCAAAAGTATGACCAAAAGGAAAGTGTTTCTTTTTTGGTAAAGCTAAGCATTGTCCATGATTGTTTTCTAGATGGAAATTTACATGTTTTACTTTTTAAAGAGAAAGTTTCCATCCTTTGGTATTGTATGTCTTGGCACTTATGTCTAGATCTTATTAATCTAAATGGTATTCAAGATTGGTGAAAGATGGGCTTTTAGAAACATTATTTTTTTATATTCCTAGTCTATGAATTCTATTTAGAGGATAATATGATCTAGGGCTCCTTTATTGTAAAGCAATATAGTTTCAATGACTTCTTTAAGTCTGTGCATACATGAAGGAGGAATAAGACTCTTTAAGAAATAGTAAAGTACTTGATAAGTATTTCCATTTTCTTGTTTCTTTTGGAGATATACTCTATGTATTACTATACATTTTCTAAAATTGATTTCAAAAGTTTGTTACTAGAACATTTGTCAAATTGTGGATTGGGTAAAAACCTAGTATATGATACTTCCACTTTTGGAGATGTCCAGCACTTGTGCTAGAAAGGAAGTCTGACAAATTGAAATCAAAATATAGAAAAATGTGTGTTTATGTTAGGTATCCAAAAGGAATTGCAGAAGATTATTTTGGTAGTCATAAAGAAGACAAGATGTTTGTAAAGTACAAATACAAAGTTTCTCTATGATGACTATGTGAATAATCTTAAAGCTAAACGTAGAATTGTTCTAGAAGAAAAATGTCAAAATTTGTTGTAGGACAACTATAAAATACATTAAGAAATGAGATGGTTGTATTAGATATACCACAACGCATTATTCTATATATATAGCTAGTACACCAGTACAATATCATAGTGGGAGGATTATCAATTACCAAATAAATTCATACTTTTGAGATAAACTTTTGAAGTCATTCCACAAGGAGATGAATTTGATCCTCGGTCCTACATAGAGGCGATAGATGATATGAATACGGAATACTAGATCAAGGTTATGTGAATAGAATTAAATTTTATTTAAAGTCTAGAACTTGTAGAGGCGCCTAGTGGCATTAAGCCTATTGTTCTCAAATAGGTCTACAAGAAAGATGAGATTGATAGATTTGAAGGTGCAAACCTTCAAAGTCAAGACTAGTGGCGAAAGGATTTATTTAGAAAGAAATGGTTCGACTGTGAAAAGATTTTTTCACCAATAGTCAAGTTTGACTCTATCTATGAAAGCTCGAAAATGTGTTGAAAACACAAGAGCTATTTAGACCCTCAATTAAAATTACGGCTCGATAGATTTTACACAAACTTAATACAAAGTGCGGAATAGTGTAAATGCGAGCGGATGAACAAGTAAGCTACTCTAATCCATAAACTAAGCAACACAGCAGTATAATGGAATATAAAAGAGTAGGGAAGAAGGATGCAAACACAGAAAACACCAAGACGTGTTTTCGAAGAAGAAACCGAAGAACTCGGCGAAAAACCTCTCCGCCGCCCTCCAAGCGGAAATCGATCCACTAGACAATCAGTTGGGATACATGGGTTAGCAAGAGACCCTCCAAGCCTAATCTACCCGATGTACCTAAGCCCTCCAAGCTCCTACTCCAACAAGGCTTCTCGGAACCGAGTCTTGTCTTAGTTCTCCGGATCCCGCAACAAACTCCATGTTGCATCTGCCATCCTTGGCTTCTTCCAATGCTTCCCAGCAACTCCAAAGCACTCTCTACACTCTGAATAGGTGTGGGTTGTGTTTGGGTACAAATCTCCTCTCAAGGTATGATAATGGGAGAGGGATGGAGAAGAGGCTACAATGATTTCTCACTAAGGAGGAGTAGCTTTCTCTCAAAAGAGGGTGTGTGTGTTGTAGAAAACCTATCTAGGGTTTTTCTCTCTGAATAGCCTCACATACATTTGTGGGTAATGAGGGTATATATAGTATGGGTGATGGGTAAGAAAGTCACTTTTAAAAAACCTCCAGGCAGAACGTTTCGCGACTGTCTCGCGGGAAGGCCTTACCCGCGAGACACTCGCGAAAATGACAGTCTGGCACGACTCTTCAGCTTCGAGTCATGTGCTTCTCACATGGCTCTTTCGCGGGTTAGCTTCTAGCGACACACCCGCGAGATCCACTGATCTTCAATAAAGCTTGAGTCTTCACCAACTTGATACTAAACCCAATACAATTAAATCCCACAAAATACAAGGAAATGAATTAAAGTAATTACAACACATTTTGTCATGGAATAAAGCCAATATAAAACATAGTTGTAAATCACAACTTTACAATCTAGATTCTCTTATCCATTATATTTCATTTGGATGAAATATGGCAGTAGATATCAAGAATGCTTCTTTTAGTAGCAATCTTGAGGAAGACATCTATATGATGTAACTAGACTTGTACATAGCAAAGAACCAGTAGTGTTTAGTATGCAAGTTGCTTAAATTCCATTTATGGACTAAAGCAAGCATACGAATCATAAAATATCATCTTTGATCAAGAAATCAAATTGTTTGATTTTGATCAAGTATTAAAGGGCCTTATGTGTGTAAAAGCTATATAGAATAATAAATCTCTTAATGTATGTTGATGACATTCTAATTATTTAGAATGATGTAGAGTTATTATCATCAATAGAGTTTTTGTTATCTAGTCCAGTTTGATATAAAGTACTTGAGAAAGACTAGTCACATCCTAAAAATTAAACTTTGTTAAAATTCAGAAATTAGGATGTTGGGTCTACCTCAAACTGCTTAAATAGATTAGATTCTAGCCAAGTATAGCATGTAATACTTCAAGAAATGATTTTTTCCTTTTAAGTTTGAAGTTCCTGAAAGCTCAAAAACGTGTTGAAAACACAAGAGCTGTTTAGACCCCCCAATTAAAATTACGGCTCGATAGATTTTACACAACTTTAATACAAAGTGCGGAATAGTGTAAAAATGAGCGGATGAACAAGTAAGCTACTCTAATCCATAAACTAACCAACACAGCAGTATAATGGAATTAAACAAGAGTAGGGAAGAAGGATGCAAACACAGAAAACACCGAGACGTGTTCTCGAAGAGGAAACCGAAGAACTCGGCGAAAAACCTCTCCGCCGCCCTCCAAGCGGAAATCGATCCACTAGACAATCAGTTGGGATACATGAGTAAGCAAGAGACCCTCCAAGCCTAATCTACCCGATGTACCTAAGCCCTCCAAGCTCCTACTCCAACAAGGCTTCTCGGAACCGTGTCTTGTCTAGCACCCCGGATCCCGCAACAAGCTCCATGTTGCATCTGCCATTCCAGGCTTCTTCCAATGCTTCCCAGCAGCACCAAAACGTCACTCAACACTCTCAAAGGGTGTGGTAAGTGTTTGGGCTATCAACCTCTCAATGGTATGGAAATGGAGAGGGAAGGGTTGATGAGATACCACAAGCAAGTGTATAGAGAAATGTGGGGATGACAATCTCTAATTCCCAATGTGTTTGGCTAGGGTTTTCTCTCTGAAGCATTCCTCAACATTTGTGGGTAATGAGGGTATATATAGGATAGGTGCAAAATGTGTGAGTCAGTCAGTACAGGCTGGCAGAACAGCATGTCTCGCGGGTGTCTCGCGGGAAGGCCTTACCCGCAAGATACTCGCGAGAGACAGCTGTCTCCACCTGACTTCACTCTTCGCATTCCAGCACGTGCAGGGCACATGCTTCACTTCGCGGGAAGCTAAGTCGTGACATACCCGCGATAATCCTTCAGCCTTCAAATGCTTGAGTCTTCACACACTCTCTATCACACAACCCTTACAACAAATCCCACAACAAATACAGGGTATAAACGATTGATAATAATTACAATCAAATTTGGCACGGAATAAAAGCCAACAAAATACATAGTTGTGAATAACAACTTTACAATCTCCCCCTTTGGCTATTCCGTGACAAAACCCTAAAACAGACTCTAGACTTAAACGTGAGTTTGGGAACAAAGGCAAAACTCACTCACACCTAATTCTAGATTCTGATAAGCTCTTGAAACATATGAACAAGTAACTCCTGAAACACAACAACAAAATAATATCATTGTATGCAAAAAACTTGAAAAGCATATGGAGCAATAAAAACATGATCAAGCAAAATGAAATAGAAACACTAGATCATGGCAAGATCAAACAAGTAATCACTAAACACAAGCAACTACTTTGCTCATTCACTCAAGGAATGAACATCTGGATATGCAAGATGATAAGCTCATTTGAAGAGTACCATTTGCAAATCCAACACTCAACCAATGCTAAATACACTAAGTATTTGCATCTAGGAACAATCCTACTAGGGCACAAGAGTGTTCATCACTCAACCAATGCATAGAACGTATATGCATCTAGGAACAATCCTACACGGGCACAAGAGTGATGTACTGAAGTAAAATGTATGACATTAAACTTCAATAACACAAGCATAAAGGCTACATAAACAATGTACTGCATATGCATGGCACAAACCATAAAAGCCTACAAAATATGCAATGAAACAAACCCTTAAAGCTTACAAAAGCAACATGGGTACATGCAAAGTATGCTACAAAGCATAGAGAATATCACAAAAGAAACATCTGAAATAGTACTTAAATAAAACATAGTATCAAAGCTTTAAACCAAAAGCAGTAAAGCAGTTATAAACACTAAAAGAAACTGAATTAAACCGTCTGTAAAACCAATAACCAATGTTACTATGTTTCTAAGCTATGCTCCCCCTCAGAAATTTCTCCCCCTTTTTGACCGGAATGGCCAAAGAGCTAGAACTGATCTGACTCTGAATCTGAGCCATGAGTGGAGGACAAGTCCTGAACCTGCGATGCTAATGCGGTGATTTGTCCTTGGAGGTACGCGAACTGATCTGCTGTGTGCTGCACATGGGAGTCAAGCACTGTAGACATCCGATCCATCTTAGCCAGCAACTGATCAAGTTTGCTTAAGCCATGTGGTGGAGCCGAAGATGATGGCTGTGCAGAGGGCTCTGGAGCCGAGGTGAACCTGTCAATCTCTTCCTCTGTATCTTCACCTTCATCCTGTTGAACCCGTCGTGGTGGTGGTATGGTATGCACACCAGTCTTGGAGCCTCTAATGTGTGCAGTGCTCCTAGTCAGTGTATGACCACCAATGGGGTAATCCCTCTGAACAACTGTGAGGCCACTGGGTAGCTTGAGCTTTGCCTTGGCAATCAATCCCATGATCAAAGAGGGAACGGCATCACAGTCCGTGAATTCTGCTTTGTGATGCTCTTCTTCAGGACATGCATGATATGGCCACAAATGTCAATCTCCTTATGTGTAAAGAGATCATACAGGAATCTTGTTCTCGGAGCAGATAGAGTGGTGAGATTGGTGATCGGATACAGATTGTGAATCATCACATAGCTTAGTGTCCTCATTTCTGGAGAGAACTTGAGGGTGTTCATGGATGATTTCTTCGGTTCACCACCAAGGAGTGTAATCATCTCAGCAGTAGAACCCAATCTGTCCTCATATGCAACTGTGATTGGCTGAGATGGAGGACGAGTCTCCAAAAAGTCTTGGATGATCTCTCTTGTAATCATAAACTCCTTATGTCTTACCCAACACTCAATACAGTCTCCGTTGACAGTGGCATTAGAGAAGAACTCCTTGATAATCTCTGAATATACCACTCCAGTCGGATTTAGCAGCTTGGTCCAAGTTCTATCTTTGAACACTTCAGGGATGAAAGTGCCCTCAAGAGTCTTTAACTGGACTACCCGTTCCATGATGATCGTCTTGTCCTTGTAGCAGTCATTGTACTTCATATCAGCTTCTATAGACTTGAAATGATCAGAATCAGTTCGAGCTCGCTTTGAGGTCGATTTCTTCTTAGCTGCATGCTTGGTGGGAGACATCTGCACAATTTCACAAAGCAAAGAAGAAAAAAAAAAAGCACAAACACAAACACAAACCAGAAGACAGACTTTATTAGATTCAAGTTAGTTCCAAATCAGACTTAAACTGACTGAAAACATAGCATGGTTGACTCTTAACATCATGCTTAAAGACTTAAACCTATAAAGCAAAACCAAAATGCAAAAAAAATTAAGAGACAGTGCGAGTGTGTGTGTCTGTGTGCATGTGCTGATGAGTGTGTGCGGCAGGAGATGCATGAGGGTGCCTAAGTGTGCCCAGTTGTGTGCCAAGAGTATGCAATTTGAGTAAAGTGAAAGAAATACGTGTTCAATGACCAAACCAAGTAAAATAAGGTCAAACAAGTGAAAGCCCATGGATTAAAATCACTTGATTTCAATTTGGCACAAAAATATCACTCGAACATTTTGACAAACACTTAGCATGCACAAATGCAAATATAACATGAATAATGCATGAACATGGGAAAAACTACCCTCAATACATGGTAAAATGCCACAAGGGGCCAACACAGATGCAGAAACACCAAATGGGACACAGCCCAATCAAAATATTTGAGAAAAATTCACCCAATTTTGAAAACTAACCCAAAGTTTCGAAAATCCCCAATTATCAAAACCCTAACAAAAATTTTGCATAATCTAAGCAAAAACTTAAAAAGAAATGATTATCAAACATACCTTGAAGAAGAAAATGCAGAAAAAGTGCTAGGATTGAAGGGGTTTGAATGGAATAGTGATTTGGGTTGAAAAGGTTCGAGAGAGGTTGAGCGAGGGAAGTTTTTGTGTTTTGAAAAACTGTCACATCAGCAATATAAAAACTGAAAACACGCGTTTTTCGCGGGTTAGGGAGTGGCGAAACAGTCGCGAGACAGTCGCGAGAAGGGCCACTGAAGCACAAAAATTTCGCGAGAAGCATTAGGTCGCGAAACAGTCGCGAGACAGTCGCGGTAACTTCTGTCTGAATTCTGAAAAATCCAATTTTTAGCCAAACAGCATTTCGCGAGAAGCTGTTGGTCGCGAGACAGTCGCGGTAACTTATGTCTGAATTCTGAAAAATCCAATTTTTAGCCAAACAGCATTTCGCGAGAAGCTGTTGGTCGCGAGACAGTCGCGATACAGCCGCGAAAGTTTCTGTGTGACAGGAAGAAAAAAATATTTCCCTCAACCCCTTTTCGCGGGAAGCTCTAAGTCGCGAGCTTCTCGCGAAACAACCCCTGAACCAGTTTTTTGAAGAAACACAAAAACATGCATTTTAATAAAAAACAAAAGACATGAAAGTATAAAATCACTTTCAAAAACAAATAAAACACTCAAAAATCTTTTTGGGTTTGATCAACAAAGATTGAGCATGTGAAAACACATTTAATCAAGTACAATCACACAAATGAATATGACATTCATTGAACATAGACTTGTGTGTTGTGTGTGGATATCAAAAATGAGATAGTCCTTAGTCCAATGTGAAGCTTCAATGATCAATTCAATCAAGACATACACAACTAGCACTAGATTATGTGACCTATCTCAATTATAGAAACATGCATATATGACCTCCCACACGTACTTGATGACAATTCTTTGAAGCTTTTCATTTGGCTCCATATTCAACATATCATTTGCAACTTTTGAGCAAAGAAAATCTCATTTAGAGATAGATGCCTGAAATTTTTGATATTTCAATTGATGAGTTAGCCTTTGGCTTTTTGGGCATCAAACATTTTATTTTGGTCACTTTCCCTTTTTCCTAGTCGAATACTAGTTTGTGCGACAGGCTTTTGCAGCTCTATATCTCTTTTCATTTGGAGATTTACATTAAGAGAGCTCTTTTAAGCATAAAAAATAAAAGGTGGGAAGATATATAGGCACGAGTCTATGCATGTCTCAAGATCAACAAAACCATTCACTAATCATTCATGACAAGGTTGAAGATCTATTTACAACAGTCACATAGATTTCAGAATTTCTTCCACAATGATATGAGTGCATGAGAGACAAGCTAAGCTCATTAAATGCACAAAGCCATAAGTACAAAGGTACAAGGCAAAACATGCTTTGAGACAAAACTCAACAAAGTGATCAAACTTTTTGGATTTTCTATTTTTTAAGTGTTTTTGAATTTTTGAACACACCCAAAGCAGAACAAGAAAAGAAAGTTCAACAAAAACAGCTGGAACAAACCAACCAGACAAAATAACAACAGTAAAAAGAAAGCAATGCATGAAAAGATGCAACAGAAAATGTCCCTAAACATTGAAAGAATTTATGCGTGGACATGTTATAATGCTTATGCATGAGTACCCCTCTTCACCCACACGTCACGTGCGTTTGGGGTGATATCCTTAACAGATTGGGTACGAGAATTTGGACTGTCAAACCTTCTGGTGAAAATCTCCAAGCAAGTGGTGAAGGCACCGATCATTTTCATCACGTCCATCATACCGGGATCACGATTTTGACTTCTCGGTTGTTCACCACCCCAAGACCTCATGTCATTTCTCCTTCCTCGTGACCGAGGTGCGCTTGCATTGTTGTCTGATCTCAGCTTTTGACAGTTGGGTCTGGTATGTCCTTGCAGTCCGCAGTAATGACACACATAATCCGTTCTAGGACCCTGTTGTGATCTTGGGAGAGATCTTCCTCTAGTTTCATGTTTAACCACAGATTGATTTCGGGGCTTATTCACCATTCGTTGCTCAGCCACATTCTTCTTCTTTACGTCCTCAACTTTCTCAAGAATGGGCTCTTCTACAGCCGTCTCGTTTGCCTTCACAAACTTTACTTCTTTGGTGACTCTGGCTGATGAGCAGCGTTCCTCCGGTGTATCCCAATCCGGACTTGTCTGAAGAAGGTTTTTGAGATGAGATAACATCATCTAACTTCTGGGAGGAGACTCTTTCTATCTTGGCATGAGCTTGCACTACCTCTTGCTCAAGAAACCTCACCTTTGTATAGGCTTCAGACAACTCGCCATTTAGTGTCTTAATCTCACACTTAGCCTCTTTATATCTGACCAAGAGACTTCTGTAATCTTCCTCAGCTTTCTTCATTTTCCTTACAGCTGCCTTGGCTACTCTGGTATACTCTCCCGACTTCTCAAGTAGTAAGGAGTAATTTTCTTGAAGATTAGCTGTATTCTCTTCTTCTTCTTCAGCATCTGATTCTTCCACAATCCCAATAGACTCTGAATTAGAATGCTCACCAAGCTCCTTCACAAGTGCACCCAAATCATCCAAGGAATCCACATGTGCAATGGTCATGAAGGCGGAGTAGTTTCCCTCTCTGTCACAGCTCTCTTCCGAGTCAGAATCAGAAGAGTCAGAATCACTGAGCATTGTGGCATAAGCCTTGCCTTTTCCCCTCAGAAAATTTGGACACTCCTTCTTTAGATGTCCAATGCCATTGCACTCATAGCACACAATGTCTGAAGGAGGTTGAAAATCCTTCCCTTCTTTCCTCTTAAACTCTTTCCTATCACCTCTTGAAGATGAAAACTTCCCTCTATTGAAAGGTTTCCCACTGTTCTTCATCTTCAGAAATTTGCGGAAGTTTTTCGCAAGAAATGCTACTTCCTTCTCCACCCTATCTTCTTCGGAGGAATCATCCATCCTTTCGGTGATGGTTTTAAGAGCAAGTGATTTACTCATCTTATGGGAAGGCAGTCCCATCTCATATGTTTGGAGAGACCCAACTAATTCTTGAATTTTAATCTCATCCAAATCCTTGCTTTCCTCTATGGCTGTAACTTTTGCTCTAAAACTTTCAGGCAAGGACCTCAGTACTTTTCTCACCACCTTAGTATCTTCAATCTTCTCCCCAAGATTGAGTTTAGCAATTACAATTTCATTGAGCTTCCCATAGAATGAATCAAACGGTTCGTCATCACCCATCTTGAGCTCTTCAAATTTGGTGGTAAGCATCTGAAACTTTGTGTCCTTAACTTTCTTTGTACCCTCATAAGTGGTCTCCAAAATCTCCCAAGCTTCTTTGGCTACTGTCATATGAGAGATCCTGTGGAATTCATTAGGAGACATAGCACAAAAGATAGCGTTTAAAGTTTTACTATTAGCATTGGCTGCTGCGAGAGCTGCCTTATCCCAATTAGCCTTAGGAGCCTTCGGCTTAGTCCAGCCTATCTCTACCACATCCCAAACGGTATATTCTATAGAGCATAAAAATGCTCTCATTATGACTTTCCAGAATGCGTAATTGTTCCCATCAAAAAATGGTGGAATATTGAGCGATTGAGACCGGTCCATCTCAAATAGGGTCAAGGATCACACTAAGGTATTTAAACCACATCAAGTGTACCCGCTCTGATACCAATTGAAAGCTCGAAAACGTGTTGAAAACACAAGAGCTGTTTAGACCCCCCAATTAAAATTACGGCTCGATAGATTTTACACAACTTTAATACAAAGTGCGGAATAGTGTAAAAACGAGCGGATGAACAAGTAAGCTACTCTAATCCATAAACTAAGCAACACAGCAGTATAATGGAATTAAACAAGAGTAGGGAAGAAGGATGCAAACACAGAAAACACCGAGACGTGTTCTCGAAGAGGAAACCGAAGAACTCGGCGAAAAACCTCTCCGCCGCCCTCCAAGCGGAAATCGATCCACTAGACAATCAGTTGGGATACATGAGTAAGCAAGACCCTCCAAGCCTAATCTACCCGATGTACCTAAGCCCTCCAAGCTCCTACTCCAACAAGGCTTCTCAGAACCGTGTCTTGTCTAGCACCCCGGATCCCGCAACAAGCTCCATGTTGCATCTGCCATTCCAGGCTTCTTCCAATGCTTCCCAGCAGCACCAAAACGTCACTCAACACTCTCAAAGGGTGTGGTAAGTGTTTGGGCTATCAACCTCTCAATGGTATGGAAATGGAGAGGGAAGGGTTGAGGAGATACCACAAGCAAGTGTATAGAGAAATGTGGGGATGACAATCTCTAATTCCCAATGTGTTTGGCTAGGGTTTTCTCTCTGAAGCATTCCTCAACATGTTTGGGTAATGAGGGTATATATAGGATAGGTGCAAAATGTGTGAGTCAGTCAGTACAGGCTGGCAGAACAGCATGTCTCGCGGGTGTCTCGCGGGAAGGCCTTACCTGCGAGATACTCGCGAGAGACAGCTGTCTCCACCTGGCCTGACTCTTCGCATTCCAGCACGTGCAGGGCACATGCTTCACTTCGCGGGAAGCTAAGTCGCGATATACCCGTGATAATCCTTCAGCCTCCAAATGCTTGAGTCTTCACACACTCTCTATCACACAACCCTTACAACAAATCCCACAACAAATACAGGGTATAAACGATTGATAATAATTACAATCAAATTTGTCACGGAATAAAAGCCAACAAAATACATAGTTGTAAATAACAATTTTACAGTTCCTTTATAAAGGACTATAGGCCTAAGACATATAAAAGGAAGAGAATATTAAGACGGTTCCTTATACCATATCAATAGGAAGTCTTTATGCTATGCTAAATACTAGGCTAAATATCTATTTTACGGTGGGCGTGGTAAGAAAATATCAACTGAATCTAAGATCACTTAATTTAGTGGGAGTAAAGCATATACTCAAATATCTTAGGAGAATGAGGGATTATATACTTGTCCACCAAAGTGAGGATTTGATGGATATTGGATGTACAAATACTGACTTGTAGTTTGATTGTGATTCATGAAGTTGGACTTCAAGATATGTGTTCATCTTAGGTGGTGAAGATACACATTAAGCGTAAGTATTATCTCATTAGAGAGATATGAGTATGTGAGAAGTAGTAGTAGAAAAGATAATTTATGCAATAAATCTGGCTGAAACATGTTTCAAAACCTTGCTTTAGAGTGACTATGAATTACTCTAAAGGGAAATAAATGTCAGATATATGGTAAATTGTCTTTGAGGGCAAGTGGGAGATTGTTAGGGTTTGTACCCTAAAATCCAATTTATTGTCATGTCATAAATAATTAAATTGTTTAATTATATGAGACTATTTATAAATGAACTAATGAGACATTATCTTAGGCCATGAGATGCATAGTATGTAATTTAGTCACAAAAGATATAAGTCACAATTTATTTGTAAACTCAAAATTTTAGATCGTAGTCGGTGATGAAATTGGGCATTTCATCTGCAAAGACAATAACATATCAACTAAGATGATTTGTCTTGATCATGGAAGTGGAGACTTCTAGTTAATATGTTGATATGCTTTAAGAGTTAAGACATATTGAACTGGACCGCTGTGAGATTTATTATTCTCCTAACGACTGTCAAACGAATAATAAATCTCACGAGTTCTATTTACATCAACTCTAAATCTTGAGAGAATAATGAACCTAATCATGATGTGTAGGTTGCTTTGATATATCAGGAGTGAGATCTAATGTCACGATCAAAATCTCAGTATGTTGGGCAGCCACATTTAATGTTGTTGGAACATATATTCTCAAGACAGAATTCATAATCTCTTAAGGGAGACATAAAATATTCCCTTGAGATAAGTTTAATGGGTTTGGTTATTCAGAGTGTTAGGCCCAACCACATTAGTAAGGAGTTACTAAAGAATATATTTATGAAATTCGATTTCATAAATATATGATGAATAATTTAAAGATTAAATCGAGTACTCAAGGATTAAGACGTAGTAATCATCAAAGTGGTAGTCAACAATCATGACTTTGTATTACTACAAATATTTTAATGAATGGGTTGCATGTATAATAAAGTCTTGGGATATAATTTATTAATAAGGGCTAGAGTGCAATTATATTCATATAGTGGTATTGAATATAATTAATGGTAACTTTGGACTTGTCAAGAGTTGACAAAAAAGACCAAGGCCCATTGTTGCTAAAGTCTTACTTGTTCCCTTTTGGTCCCACTCCAAGGCACATACTAAAGCCCAATTAGAATGGCCCAAAAGGCTAGTCCAATTAGATAATCAGTTATATAAAAGGAGAGAAACATATAGAATTTTATGAGGATTCAAATCATATAAGGAATGAGATAGTGTGTATGTGAGAGGGAGACACTCTCTTATTCTCCCCTTGGAAACTGATCGAGAGACCACACTTCTTGGGCATCAAGTGGAATTGGAGTGAAGATTAAAAGTGTTCCTAAGTACTTCTAATCTTTTGTTTTTGAATTTCACCGCACCAAGGTACGCTTTCTTGTTCTTAAATTCTGAAACTTACATAGTACATGTTATCAATTGCGAATGAAGTAGATCCGTTAATTTTCCCCTGTGTATGTTTTGTATGCAATACAAACTTGTATTTTTCCAACACATGTTCATAATCAAGGTGGTCAAGAAACCCATATCATTTAGTGTGATTCTAATCCTGCTTCAAGTCGATTGATCAGTTTAGAACCACGCAAAATCCACACTAGGGCAGTTTATTTTGCGTTTTTCAGTCCATTTCTACGAATCAATATGCTTAAGATCGATACTTTGAGTACAATGATGGGTTCGTCTCGCCGAGAACCTTTCCTGTTAACAACCACATAAAACCTACACTGGGGCAGTTTATTTTTTGTCGTCTCTCCCCTTTCCATACCCCTCAGTGGGTCAATCAATATCAGATTTTATCAGTAAACCCATGAAAATATGGTACGATGCAAATGAAACAATGCATGAATAACAATAGTGATGCAACCGGCTCATAAATGCTAAAGTGCTACTTGCCTACATACATTTGAGCCTACCAAGAGGTGATATCAAGAAACATACATTTGAGCCTACCAAGAGGCTATATCAAGAAACATACATCTAAGCCAACCAAGAGGCAATATCAAGAAACATGCATCTAAAGCCTACCAAGAGGCAATATCCATACATACATCTATTTGTGCCTACCAAGAGGCGATATCAAGAAGCATACATCTAAGCCTACCAAGAGGCGATATCAAGAAACATACATCTGAGCCTACCAAGAGGCAATATCAAGAAACATACATCCAAGCCTACCAAGAGGCAATATCAAAATACAGTCCAGGCCCATGATGGGACAATCATACATACATTTCCAAAAGCATACCAAGAGGCAATATCAAAATACAATCCAGACCCATGATGGGGTGATAATACATACATGTCCAGAAGCCTACTAAGAGGTAATATCAAGATACAACCTAGACCCATAATGGGGAAATAATACATACATGTCAAGAAGCCTACCAAGAGGCAATATCAAAATACAGTCCATACCCATGATGGGGCAATAATACATACATGTCAGGAAGCCTACCAAGAGGCAATATCAAAATACAGTCTAGTCCCACGATGGGGCAATAATACATACATGTTAGGAAGCCTACCAAGAGGCAATATCAAGATACAGTCTAGGTCCATTACGGGGCAATATAATACATACATGTCTTGCCTACCATGGGGCAATGTTTGAAAGAATACAAGGAAATGATACATGCCCATGCAGGGCTACATCATCATAAAGATACAACAACAATGGCTAATCTAAGGAGAGTCATCATCATCTCTAACAGAGTCATCAGCAAAGCACTCAGCACTGCCATTATCGGCACCATCACCTACAGCTGGACCAGAAGAAGGGTCAGCTTCCAACCGAAGAACCTGAGACCCATCTTGGAGTCGAAAATGAAGCCTGCCCTAGCGCGAGTCCTCGTACCTAGTCTAAAATGGGAGCAAATCCTTATTTTCCTATAGGACCTGGAGGAACTAGCATGTACTCGGTCTCTTGTCTCTGAATGGGAGGATCCTTGCTTGGAATGTAAGGCACTGGGGGCACAGACATCCCATGTCCCCTCATCTCGCCGATCAAAGCGCTAATGTGCCCCTAGAGCAAGCCTGCCTCAGCAATATGCTGGCTCCTTTCTCTCTTTATAGCACGCCTATCTAACTTTTCCGCTCTTTTTTCCATCACCCCCTCTCCTGAACTAACACTTTAGCAATCTCTTCCTGCATGTACCCCTCCTTAGTGACTGCAGCACTCTCAAGATCTCCCAAATAGGCCTTTGAAGCCCTTTGGTCACGTGTAATGGCCCCCAAGCACTCTATCCCCACTCACAAGGCAATCATCAATAATGGATCCAGCCGATGACGCCAAAAACCAAGTAGCATAATCAGTATCCTCTATAAGGAAACCTTCAAACCTATCACATAAGCGGGGTCATACACAATCACCTAAAGACAGGATATCTCAGGAGGTGGATTTGGGCACTCCAAAGGTTGGCATGACCTGATGTAAGCTCCTCTCAGCCAAAAAGAACTCCCAGCTAGTCAAAGCCCAAATCTAGCGCCGAATGCATGACTGAGTCATAGCAAGAGTGACATTGTGTCTAGCCAACAACCCTCCATCATAGGGGGTGTTACATATCTCACCCCAGGTGATGCAATCAAGCACAGCCCTGATAGTAGTCTGCTGTGTCGGAACAACTTTGGAGATATTACAGAGGGACCAAGTGTTAGGATTAGTGCCCTTAAATCCTATTGTATGATGCTATGCATGACATTATGCATGACTTAATGTTGTAATTAATAAAGTTGTTTTATTATTATCTAAAATAATGGTAACATGAATATTTGGACATTAACATATAGTTCATGAGATGCATGGTATGTGATTTATGTGATTTAGTCACAGAAGATATAAGTCACAAGTTCTTTGTAAACTCAAAATTTTAGTTCATAGTCGGTGATGAAATTGGGCATTTCATCTACAAAGACTATAACATGTCAACTAAGATGATTTGTCTTGATCATGAAAGTGGAGACTTCTAATTGGTATGTTGATATGTTTTAAGTGTTAAGACATATTGAACTAGACCGCTGTGAGATTTATTATTCTCCTAACAATTGTCAAATGAATAATATATCTCACGACTTCTATTTACATGAACTCTTAATCCTGAGAGAATAATGGACCTAATCATGAAGTGTAGGTTTCTTTGATATATCAAGAGTGAGATTTAAAGTCACGATCAAAACCTCAGTATGTTGGGTAGCCACATTTAGTGTTAATGGAACATATATTCTCAAGATGGAATTCATAATCTGTTAACGGAGATATAAAATATTCCCTTGAGATAAGTTTAATGGGTTTGGTCATTCAGAGTGTTAGGTCTAACCACCTTAGTAAGGAGTTACTAAAGTATATATTTATGAAATTAGATTTCATAAATATATGATGAATAACTTAAAGGATTAAACCGGGTACTAAAGGATTAAGATGTAGTAATATTCAAAGTGGTAGTCTACATCCATGACTTTGTATTACTACGAATATTTTATGAAGGGGTTGAATGTACAATAAAGTCTTAGGAAATAATTTATTAATAAGGCCTAGAGTACAATTATATTTATATAGTGGTATTAAATCTAATTAATGGTAACTTTAGACTTGTCAAGAGTTGACAGAAAAGCCCAATCTTTGGTTTTGAATTTAGAAACATATAGAATTTTGAAAGAGAATGAAATGGTTTGTATGTGAGTGTAGGACACTCTCTTATTCTCCCAATCTTTGGTTTTGAATTTCACCGCACCGAGATGCACTCTCTTGTTCTTATATTTTGAAATTTATATAGTACATGTTATCAATTGCGAATGAAGTAGATCCGTTAATTTTTCGCTGCGAATGTTTTGTATACGATACAAACATGTATTTTTCCAACAATTGGTATTAGAGCGGTCTTCAATTTCGAATCTGTATAGCATGTTTTGTGAGTTTTGGAATTAGAGATATTAATTTCATGTTAGAAATTTTCTGCATGGTCATTGAAATTATTGTTTGATAAAAACTGATATTGATGTTATGATATTGTTTAAGTTTGATGTTAAGTATGTTAAATTAAACTTTAAGGCTATAGAATCAATGGATTTCAGTTTTGATATCAAATTATGTTTATTATGTTCATATGATGGTTGTTTGTTCATGAAAAATCGTTGAAAACTGCTTCAAATTTTTTTTGGAAAATTCGAGTTTCACGAGTTTTGATCAATTGAAAATTACTTTTGATCGATCGAGTGAAATAATGACCAATCTGTTTGATTCGATTGATATACGATTGCTAGTTGATTGATCAAATGTTCTTTTTCAATCGATCGAGTACCAATCTAGCTAGGCAGATTGTTAAGTATGAATTTTTTAATTTTTTTGACTGATCGAGATACACATTCGATCGATCGAAAACTGTGAATTTTGAATTTTTCTAAGTGTTTTCACAAGGACAAAGTGCAAGGCTATGTGTGATGAGATTACACATGTTTTCTCACTAAAAACCTTTATTTAAAACATCTAATGGGAGAGAGATACAAGGGTTGGATCTCACGACCTCCATTATCGGTTCATAGTAGTGTGGGTAAGCACCTCGTCTTGGCATATATGCCTCGCGATCCCAAAGGAGGGTGTTTACTTTATAGTACTACAAGATTGAACTTACCCATTTAAAGTAGTGTAAACAAGCACCTCGTCTTGGCGTATATGCCTCGCGATCCCAAAGGAGGGTGTTTTGTTTCATGGTACTACAAGTTTAAACACTATAAGGGAGATGAAATGTGGCTACACATGATTCTAGATAATGGTATACACTAGACTAAGTGTAATGTTAACCTCCCAAAAGAGCTATGTCATTATTACTTAGAGGCTAAAGGTAATACGGCATATTATTAGTGTTTGATAATAGTTATCATGATAGCACTAATAATGAGAATAGTTCTCAATCAATTATGGTGTTTATAATATACTTGCTACCAAGGAATTATAGACACAGATTGGGTTGTTGTTGCATATATTATATTATGGTTTTATTAAGGTTCCATACTATATGCTTATATGCTAAATTGATAATGTCCAGTATACTTATTATATTCATGTTTATTGTTTTCAGATTTAATCATGGCATCATTTAGCCCAATTTTTTCTATTCTTAATCAAAACAAACTGACTGGGTCCAACTATGTTGACTGGAAAAGAAATTTCAACATTGTTCTTACCGCTGAAGAGCACAAATATGTGCTTAGTCAACCTTGTCCTAACTTTCCTTCATTAGATGCTCCTTCAGAGGAAAAACAACGATATGATCGTTGGCAGAAATCTAATGAGATGGCCAAGTGCTATATCCTAGCATCTATCTCAAATGTTCTACAGCATCAAACGCAGGATGTAAAACTAGCTTCGGACATAATGCTAAGTCTGAAGGAGATGTTTAGTAAGCAAGGCCGTTCTACAAGGCAAGAAACTATGAGGCAAATTTATAATACCAAAATGGCTGAAGGTACTTCAGTGAGGGAGAATTGTCTTAAGATGATCTCTAATCTGAATACACTGGAAGTTTTAGGTGCCGATATTGATGGAGAATTTCAAGTGGATATGATACTCCAGTCACTACTAGAATCATTCAAGGAATTTAGACTTAATTATAATATGAACAAAATGATTTATTCCTTGTCTAAATTAATGAATGAATTGGAAGTTTGATTTTAGGAGGACTATAATAAGGAGGACGACAGACCCACTCACGATCTACTAAAAGGAAAGTAGCTTGATTGGTTCGAATCCAATTCGTGAGATAGCTTCAAGCAGTTAAGGTAGGGCAGCCTTTAGTAGAGGGCCGGGCTAAGGACGAAGTAAACCTAAACCCTTTTCAATCAGTGGAGTGACAGTAGCAGTACCAAGCCAGTATAACTGCTTCAGGGGATCTTCTGAGGAACTTTCACCATTTGGTGTATCGTCAGTAACGGTGTTGTACTCCTCTTCAGTCTCAACTGATTTCTTTATCATGGAGGGATCCGCAAGATAGTCAGCATCCGAGGAAGCCTTTAGCTTTACTGACTTCTGGTAGGTCCTCTTCAAATCGTACACGGACCCTGGCCCCGGGCCTCGTGATGAGCTGGGAAGGGTCGAACCCTCTTTCCGGACGACTGATGGGACTAACATACGGACTCCAGAGGTCCTGGTCGATGAGGTCCTGAATCTTATGTTTAAGGTCATAGCAATCATAAGTCCAATGTCCCCTTCCTTGCATATGGTATTCACATCGAGCATTCGGATCATACCATGTCGGTAATGGACTTGGCGGAGCCTTAGGTGGCACTGAAGTAATGAGTCCTGCTGAGATCAAATCTGGAAGCAACTGTGACTGTAGGAAAGGTAAAGGGGCAAACTTTCTCGGTCCTTTTATCCTAACGATGGGACGAGCTTGAGATGGCATTGCTGCTTGAGTGGAACCCCCTTCTGTGGATGCGACCTTCTTTCTTGCTGACTTTGTTGGATTTCCGCGAGCTATCATGGCAATTTCTGGCAGCACCCTGTCTGTTTCAAACCATACACGCACTTTGGTTCCTGGACGTGTAATGAGCTGTGAAAAGAGTCAACCCTCTTTCCGGAAGACTGATTGCATTACTGGACGGACCAGCACCGTTGTTTCCATGCGCGGGAAGCGGATTCTGCATAACGTTCGGCTTCTCTTCTTGTGATTCAAACTTCAACAGTTCTTTGCAAAGAGATCCTGCACCTTATGTCTTAGATTGTAGCATCGATCTGTTCCCTCTTAACTTGCTTCCTATAGCCAGAAAGATAAGACGGTGCAGACCTTATACTTTCAGTAACATCGTCTTAATGTCTTCATCTTATCGTCTGCGTCAGCCTAAGTGCACCAAGCATTGCCATTGAGCCAGTTGTTGGGGAGTATCCCGGGAAACTACTCTAATAAAGAAAGTCATTTCTCTCTTTGGCCGGGGATACCAAATTAGGGGAGAGCGAGCTTCCTGAACCCCCAACTTCCATTGATTCAACTGAAATGAATGATTCAACCGCTACTTCAACAACATCAATCGATGAAGCTGATACAGAACAGAAGGAGCAGCTTATGACTTTGAAGCAGTAGGATATGCCTGCCTTTTCTTTCCATTATGTACTTCGGGAGCTAGGAGTGGAGAGGAATCCCAGTAGTGGAACCTAATCCATTGACATCGGGGATGGAACAGAACCCGACTCTTATCAGATTCTCCTTTCCCTTATATTATAGTTCAAACTCGCTTAAGAGCTCTTAATCAAATATGCTAAAAATATGCTATGCTAAGTAGGTTGATAGGCAGAGACAGAGGTCGACTTTAATCATATGCCTGCTCGTTGCGGAACTCTTCCAGTTGCTAGTAGGACAGCTCCTCGAGTAAGAACCCCTTTCGACAACTTCTTTTTGTACAAGAATCGGTCGTTCGATAAGGGGTTCTTCGATGCTTTGTACTCTCTTTCTTCTTTTTATTGGGAGGGCGTAGCCCCTTTCTCTGCCCCTGCCTTTCCTCCTAGTTTTTACTTCGTTATCTGTATTGGAAAGAGTTGATGGCCGTGTCGTAGTTGCTGCATTGCTCACCTGACTTCCTTCCATCAGTTCTTGTCTTTGTCAATGGCATCATCTATCTAATGATTAGCTCGCCTATATGTTGAGTACAAGTACTATTATAGGTATAGTATAGAATAACAACCCGAACCACGCCTATTTAGAAAGCAAACCCACAACTTTGGGATCCACGAGAAAGCAGACCTAGGGTGATCTCGCCACGCCTAAATGGGACATGAAAGACGGGAAAGCAAAGCACCCGGTGAGGCAAGAAGTAAACTTAAGGTAGACCGCTTATTCAAATCCAAAAACGAACTACATAAGGTTTTTTCTTAATCAAATACTGGATACCAGTAAGGCATATCGGGATAGCCGGGATGGATTACCGAAATGGCAGGTTGTGCCGAGGACTTCTACTCCATCTAGACATGGCCCCAGCTTGAATCTTTAACTAGAGCCCTCCGCTCATCATCTATATAAATAAGCAATATCGAGACCAAGAAGAACTCAAAGCTAAAAGCGGAAAGGCAGAGTAGGCAAGCCCATATTCGTGATCTGATTTTCTATTGCTCGGGCGATAGCAGCAAACTCCAGGCTCGAGAGACCTTCAACAAAGTAGATCCATAGGGCGGGCTGCCTTCGATACAGATACAGGATTCCGAAAGAGGCCTGACTCACCCCTTCCTCTTGAGCCTGAGCCCGATCTGCTGGGGATTCAGGGAAGGCTGTTGCTCGGCCAGGTTTAGGCTTTGAAAGAGACCTTTTCGATGAAGCTAAGGTGGAGGACCATCAATGCCTGCAACTCGTGTTTTGGCTATATAAACATAGCTAGAAAATATATCTAAGGAGATCTGCTCATCGGCGGATTCGGATTAGGATGGGGGCTTTGTCCTCCATTTAGCAAGGAATGAGAAAGAGGTCGAAGTCTTTCATTAGATGCCCTATCTCCTCTTATGATTTATCGATCCCAACCTATGTGACACGAGCTAATAAAGTCAATCAGCAGGATCGGGGAAGAGAACTCCCGTTTTCGAGGAAGGGAAGCCTCAACATCTCTTCGAACTTGGTCTGGACGAGAGCATGATTTTTGGTTAGATTTTCGGGTTCAGAGGTCGGAGGGATGCTGAAGAATTCCATTGGTTTTGGCTTTTTTTAACCGGTAAGTTCAATAAAAAAAAGAGATCGATCAAGGAGACCTTGCATTTGTGGCATTAATTGCTTTTCCACTCCGTCGAGTTCAAGCAAAACGATAAGGGTGAAGACTTCCTAATCAAAAGGCAGCAATCGGTGGTGACAACGCACCTTTCCTTACTAGAATCGTTGAGAGCGGTGAGTCAGATCTGAAAGGATCAACCGGGAGGAAAGTCAGGCAAATCTGGCTTCTTTGATGAAGAGTGGGGGAAAGCCCGATCCATCAGAGTTGCTGTCCGATCGGGAGGGAAGGGCTTGCAACGAAAAAGCCGGGAAAACACACTAAAAATCCTTAGGAGCGACCGGATTGGTTGAAGGTTACGTTCCGCACCAGTAATCTTAATGGCATTGACATGTGCTTCCTTATTCTAATCGGCTAGCGGGCACATAAACTATTAATCCCTTCCTTTCGCGTAGTTTGACTAGCACAGGGAATGCCTCTGTCATCCTAATTGAGTGAAGTTCCGTTGAGAGCCTTCGTTCCGTTCCCACACTGAGAGTCAAGGACTTCGGGTGAGGTTCCCTTGCTTGAGGATTCTTCCTAGGGTTCGGTCTCATTCATCTTAATGGCATTTCCGTGGACTGAATGTTCAAAGCAGAATACGAAGAAAAGCGAACAGATAACCAGGGAGGAGAGATCACCGATGGAAGGAAGTAGAGAACCATGAAACATCAGCACCTGAGAGAGGGGCAGAGGCACAGACGAATGACCAAGCGTGGAACTAGTCCTAGCTTTGAGCCTGACTCCTAGGTTTGACCTGGGACATGGGACAAAGCTGTGCGTTCACAGGGGATGGATGTGGCCATTTACTATTAAGATATAGTGTATGCAAGCAAGACGTGACTTCCCACTGATGATGTTTAGTCATAAGCCCTCTCTCTATCTATGAAAATAGTCGTATGTCTCACTTCCCGAAGAGAGGGAAACCACTCCTTCTTCGTCCGCTCAAACGTACCTTTGCTCTAGCGGAATTCATATCCATACCGGGCTTTCTCTCTTCCCCCTCTCGGGGTTATGGTCCGTGCGTGCAGCCGTATACGAAAGCTTCCTAAGCCTTTTCTTTCTTCCTGAGACCGCGCTTCGATGCGCTTGCTCTAGGTTCGCTCGTGCTTCTTTCGAATGACATCGCTCGTACAAGTCAAGCTTTGCACCCCGATCGCCTTCCTTTTTTAATGTTTGGTTTTTCCCTACTTCAAGAGTAACAGAGGCTCGTTTAACGAGCTGGAGCCAGTTGTTTTACTACAATTATTCCATCAAGGATGGTGGGGTTCGGCTTTCGCCTCTGGGAAACCTTCAATGCTTGGCATACGTTTACAGATGCAGACACCACCGGTTGTTTAGGCGGTATGGACATCTCTGTAGCAATTCACACATTGATCTATCTGGTTCGGGTGAGCCCTTTGACATTTTAACGATTCCTAGTTCTGTAAGGTTGCTTCTTCACCTATTCGACTCTCCCTATATAAACGGTCGAGGACTACTGCTATGCACTCAACCAGTTCTGCCAGTCGGTCGAATCCGGTTATTTCATTCGATCCACGGAGTTCTTCCATTTCATGGGCTAGTTAGTTTAGTTGACTAGGTCTGGGTAGGAAAACCTTTCATATTCGAATGCAACCCTAATAAAAAGTAGGCATTGGACCTGCTTCACCGATAACCGGAAAAAAGAAGTGGTGTTTGAACTTTCTTTCATATACATGTGTGATAAATCCACCAGGATACAAAGCCAAATAGTGCCGACAACAAAAGACCTTGTCAGGTGCTGATCGAACTAATCTACTAATGGTGGTTGACCATATGCTGCTACCTTTTCCTTTTCTAGTGAGGGTAAACTGGCTATGCCTTGACTACTGATGCATCCGGCTCTCGATCTAGAGCTACTGGTTCAACAACTGCTATTGGCGGTTGTAATGGTGCTTCAATAACATCGTCAATAGCATTGCCAATATCAAAAGCGTCATCGACTGCTGGTGTGGGTTTACTGGTCTTGGCTATGCCCTGCGCCCTTGGCTTGGCTTCTATAGGATCTTTGATATGCTACTGTTGGTACTCGTATTGTCACCCTCGTATCTGCTGGATATGGATAAAAATCCGTGGTCTCCACTGGTTATGCTTAAGGAACTGTAACTTAGTCAACTGGTTCTTCGTTCTTCAACTGGATAAAGGACTTGCTCTGGTAATGCTAATGGTACTAATGGATCTACTACTGGTTTTTTGACTGGATCAACGTATGGATATGCTTCTTGCTCTGCTCCAGCAACCCTAGCTTATGGTTCAGGTCCTACAAGTGGGTATGTGACTGGTGCGTGCTTTTTACGTATTAGCTACTTATGCTCCTATTGGTGTTGATACTATAGGTATGGATCAACTGCAGGGTATTGATCTAACACTGGATTTGCTGCTAGGTCTACTGCTTGCTTTGCTTATGGCGTATATGGATCACGAAGGTCTGGGTCACGCTCACGAACGTCAGAATCAGGCTCTCGATCACTACTCTCAGAATCTGGATCTCGACCGAAGCAACCAGTTCCAGCAGCAGCGGTGATGGTTACAGCGGTTCGGCTACTTCACTGCTTGAGTGAGGAGCGGGAATCACTGTTTACCGGGAAGAGAAAGAAGAAAAAGCAGCTTTCAGAGAGGAAGTAGCTGCCTCTCCAACTAAGCTGGGTGCCGGGGCCCTGGATGCACTAGCGATCGGCACATAGGGGAGTGGTTGCCTGGGTTTCTTAGCCTGGTATCCTGCACCTCGCTTTCATGATATCTACATTCAACTGTGCCCTGAAGACACGGTCGAAGCACGCCCGCCCAGTGTGCTTCTTTCATGACATGCTTTGGTCCTGGGGTCTTCCAGTGGTCTTCTAGCGTTAGAAGAAGTCGTGTCCGAGACGGACATCTGCAACGTCCTCCCACGCTTTTTTGATTTGAAATATAAGACAAACTGAAGAAAAAGACTGACCCATTCGGTGACTTTCGCGGTCGCCCTCACTGAACCGACTTGAATCTGAACTACGATTCAGACCAAGTCTTACCGAAATCGGATTTCCTTTTCGTGCCATATGCGCTTAGACTTTCTTTTTTCCCCCTTTTTCTTCCCGGTCCAATATTAGTTCTCGAAAGTCTTCGTTTCCGTGTAGAAGCAAACTCTCCAAATTTATGACCAACCTTTCCTTCAGTGATCTTACAACGAACAGGAGTTTTTCCATTGTAAATTCGTACGGAGCAATTAACGAATTCCGGCAAAATAGAAGATCTACGTGACCAAATTTTCCTGTTCAAAAGAAGATCTCTCTTCTTCTTCATTCTCAACAGGAATGCATCAACAAAACTGCCCTTCCATATAGATCGTCGTGGCATGAACTCAGAATTTCTTCGTAGTACGCTTCTACTTTAATTAAAGCTTGCTCCTACTCCTCCTCCTTCTTCTTTAGTACAGAATCGTCGTTGGTCCTTCTTTTGATTTTCGCTTCTCTTTCTTACGCAATTAAAGCCCATTCCCTTACCGGATAAGCGTATTTCCCGACACGATAGACCTATTAATGGGTCTTTTTTTTTTGTCTTCGGTGGAGAATCTTGCCTTTCTTTTTCTATATCCCCTCTGTTCCCCACTGACCATCTTCCGAACCCTGGTGAATTAGTTTCTTTCATGAGGTCAATACTGGAACTAGTCCTAATCTCCGTACACGATTTAGTTAAGTCAGACTTTTTCCCCTTCCTTCTTTTCTTTCTTTCTCTTCTAAGCAGGAATAAGTCTTAATCCATTTAAGGAGCGAGTAAGCCCTGGTTCTTTTCTCCGATGGTTGAGCATTTTCTTTCTTATACGCAATATTTCCTTATTGATTCTCTTTTTTTCTAATAGTCTAATTGCCATGGTAACCAAGATCCATAATATGAAAACAAAAATGAGAATTCGAATACGATACGAGATCATAGGCAAACGCAACCCCAAATTAGAATACGAGACAGGATTCCATCCATCAGTATGTAACCCCCACAGCTCCCTTAGTGCTAAAATTTCTCTGTATGCCTGGGTTTTCCCCCTTTGTTCGCGACCACAAAAAAAAAGAATGGAATTGTAGTTTTGTTTTTCTAGTCCCACGAATCTCCGACGATTCCCCTCTGAACACCTACTCTACTAACTCATAACCTTAAAATCTAATTTTTTTCTATAAGTTAGTCTAATAGATTAGCATTCCGCATTCCATTTGGAAAGCCTTTTCGCTTATGAGACTAACTCCAATGAATGCCACCAACAAGAAAGCTAAGTTTGCCGCCCTAGCCTTTCTAACCATTGGTTCCAGGATGACAACCAAAGACTAAAGCCCGATCCGAGCAAGATCGTCGAGACGTCTACGCGTGGGGCCATTGCTGACGCCCCTTGCATTCCAAACAATTGCAATTGTGGAAATTTTGGAAATAGAGTGGAGTGGGGCTTAGCCCCAAGTTTGGATTGTGCCCTAGTAGTCGCGCTCTTACCCAGGTGCTGCCATTTGTTTGCCTTGTTCGGAGGCTCCGGTTTCAAATCTTTCTCAAAGATAGATGATTGTGGGTCCTGAGAGGAGCTATTGGATTCTTCATCATGATCATTGGAATGAAGAGGCTTTGAGGACCTTCCTTCTAAGGAGAAAGCGCGAACTTGTCTCTGTATGGCAACCACTAAAAAAAGATAGTGAACCTTCGGTTTATTGGATTCCGGGCCGGATGGATCCAGTGCATAATCCGTAGGGGGTCTTGATTATCAACAAAATTTCTGCCAACTAGTTTCTCTTCCTGCTGTCCCCGTGAGGCAGAGCTACCGCCGGTATTAGGGGCTTCGTTAACCGAAGGCTATTTTCCAATAGCGAAATACTCCGGTTGTTGAAGAACAGGAGCTTGGGGATTGTTATCTAGTTCAAGCTCTTCGCCCCGAGGACCATCTTCAATGGTTTGCATGTAAGCAGCAGCAACATCTGAATCACAAGGGCTAACTTCAGTGGTAGAAGCCCTGACTTACTTAAAAGCTTCTGGATTGGTTGGGTCATTAGCATGAAAAAAAACCGGAGCATTATTTGCAGCTTCAGCCACACCAGCATTCACCTCAGCAGGTGCATTTTGAACAGTAGCCGCATTATCAGCAGCAGGCATCGTTTCAGTGGTAGGCGCTGCCCGTATTGGTAGCATTGGTTCTTGGAACATAGGCCATTCCCGTTGTGCTGACTACTCAGAGAGACTCTTTAGGAGTCAAATTATCCGCTTCGGCTTGCCTCTGGAAGCTCTATTTTGATACCTTAGCGGACTACTTGTTTGAAGCTTTCAATATCTTGTTCTCAATGACCGGATCTCGCACTTCCTTCCCCACCCACCTACCCTCTTTACCAGGTAAATTTCCCTCAAATTCAATGAGACAAGTCCCTTCTTCGCTATGCGAGACTGGCAACAAACAAGGCTTGTTGCCTTTTAGTAGTCAGGAAATGAGACCTCGTCAACTACTTAGTTTTCTGGACAAAGAGAAAGCACAACAACCTTGATCTGCGGCTTTGAACCGATTGGAGGGAGTTCTAACGATCGTAGCGTAGGCCGAGCACTCTTCTCGATCCAATACAATTTTTGGATGCACTCTCGCCTTAAGTGGCTGAAACCTCTATGTGGAAAAGTTTCTTATTGCAAAATGAATGGCATTCTAGAAGCTCTCACTAAAACAAGGACTTCCTATACTGTACTAACAGTAGAGTCAGTGGACATAGGGCATGTCCCCCTCCTGACGTTCCCCTAGCGGGTGAACTACCAATAGCGATTGAAGCTCCTTATGCCCGGTTCCGTTCTCCCCTAAAAACGAAAGCAATTTAGCTACTAGTCCGAAAGCCAGAAGCCGAAGGCCAATGACACTAGCTAACTAGCTGATAGAGATGCCACAGCTGCTTCTTCTGGAAGAGCTGCAAAAGCGAATACCACTACGTTAGCTGCCTCCTTTGCTGATAGAGCGGCAGAAGGCGGGTACGACGTTTCTGCTTATATCCCGTTCCTCCTTGGATATAGACGAATGCCCCTTCCTATAACAACCTGACACACTGCGGTGCCCTTAGGGGCACCCCCGATTACCGGTCCCCTTCGCGTAACTTCCATTCCTTAGTTTGAGCTTGCTCGCGAACTAAGAAGGTTGGCATGTGTATGGCTGCGAGAGCGACGGAGAAGAGGATTTAGAGACAACACGTAAAGCCGAGTTACCCCAACCAACGGCTGCCTTTGCTAACCTTGCCTTCTTATCTGAACTAACGCACCATCAACATTCTTCTTCGAATTTCAATCAACAAAAAGAAAGAGGAATTCTGAATAAGATGGACTACTAGAGCCACGGTAGCGAGCCATAAGCTAGCCTTGTCGTAGTATTAGGAGCGATGGAGCTTGCCCAGTGAAAGGAATATGTAGCGAGTCACGGGAATAATAGAAAAGCACTCTTCGGGGCTCACTATCACCTCTATTACATAACCTCTCTCTGGTCTACTCTCCCTCCGAGGATGGTCACTCAACCTATGGAAGAGCCTGGCTTAGGTCGAAAGGGCTTCCCAGCAGAAGCAACTTCGCCTTTCCCTTTTCTCTTGAATGAAGAGTCAAAAGGAAATTCAATTGTGGCTGGACACGGGAAAAGGCATATTCATTGCGGATTGACCAAAGAAGTCATTTCAATGGTGATTTTAGCCCTTTCCCGAGGCCATTCTGAACGTTTCGTTTTTTAGAAATACCTGAAGCTTTGCTCCTTGGCAGGCTAGACTTCTTTCAGACCCGTATGATGTGCCTCTTTCGGTTGCTTTCTAGCTTTACCGAATGAAGTGAGTCACCTTTCTCTTCTGTTTCCGTTTTCAGACAAGTAGCTAAGTCGTGTTAATCCTCTTCTGCCTTTCCTTGCTTTGCTTTTAAGCTGGCTTCCTTTGATGCCCACTGCTTCGTCAATACGGCAACATGGAATCCGCATCTGAATTAGCAGCTTCCTTGCTTGAGCAGCCTTTCGCCTTTGGCTTCCTCTTTCTAGCTCTCTCTTCCTTTCGTCATCTGGAAAAGAAGATAGATAGTAGTGATGAATGAGTATAATAGTTGTGATCTTTCTTACCTTAATCTTCCGCGGCCTCTCCCACTTTTTCATTAGGGCGATCCCCTTTTGACCCTCGCCCTATCTATTAATTAATGGAGAAAAGAAAGGGAAGGCTGAGTTAAGGAGGAACAAGTTAGCTCATAAGTCAGTCTGTTTACGACAGATAAGGAAAGGAGGGGATAGATTAATCACTAAGAGCAAAAGCTCGCTACTGGCTAGCTTTAGCCGCTTTAGTCCGAGATATAGAGAACTAGCCTTCGCCCTTGCCTTCCGCCTTTCCGACTACAAGCAGGGAACAAATCCCTTCCTAGCCTTCCTTTAGCTGACAACAAGTGGCACTTTAAGCATTAGTCGCTATAGTACGATTGTTCGTAGGTTGACTGACTCCCCTCCTTCCCAAACTCATCCTCAAAAAGAAATCTGCTTTCATCAAAGGTCGGAACATAACGGACAACATAGCCTTAGCCCATGACCTTGCGCATCGAATGAAACTCAAGTTTGGCTGCAAGGCTCAGCCTGTGTTAAAGTTGACGTTTCTCAAACTTTGAACAACCTGAAATGTAGTTTTCTTCTCAAGACCCTGGCCAAGATGGGCTTCTCCTCAGAATGGATTGAGCGGGTCCAGCAGTGTGTCTGCACATCGAGAGGTTCGGTCCTGCTGATAAACCGTGAACCCTGTGGCTTCTTCTCCCCGGAATGTGGCGCCATAGGGGGATCAAGTCACAGGTCTAGTAGATGGGGATACCCTATATTCTATTCGGAAAGAGAGAGCCTTCATCAAGTACATCTATCAATCATCTGGTCTTGAATCTCTTGTCGTACAATCAGATATCGAGTGCCCGCCACCCGGAGGGATTGATTGCCCAGAAATCGATCGATTGCCCACAGACCCATAGTGAACGTGTGAGTGTGGGATAGCAGCACCCGAGCCCGAGAGAGGGAGAGGGCGACAGAGGGATTGATTTCCCAGATGGATCGGTGAGCCCCGCTTGAAGTCTGCGAAAAAGGATTCAACAAGATCTGGCAAGATCATCTTTTCCATCTGGACAAAGAGCGAGGCACTGAACTGATCCGCTGCTGGAACCGATCCCGCTACTGCTCCTAAGGATTTGCCTCCATAGACTACTACTCCAGCGAAAGCGATAGCCAGTGCGGTGGGTGGACATGGTTCCATAGAGGCGACCGAAGGCGAGAGGAAAGCTTTTTCTTCATCACAGTGACCTTCCCCAGCAAGCATCCTGAAGCAAAGAAAGAGTTTGGTTGAAATGTTTATAAATATCGCACGCTTGTTATATTTCTTTATATAGTTATAACACTAAGTGCCTATCAATTCGTTCCAAGAAAGCGCCCGTTCGCATCAAGAATAGAGGTTTTTGATGTAGTTGCTTGTAGTTTTCTTTGATTTCGTCGAGATAATTGGGTGTTCCGTGTACATTAATACAAGATCGAAAAGAATGCTTTGCATTCCAAGTGAGATGCCCAACGAGCCCCATGCCTTTCTTGGTTGGACCAACCCAACCGGCGATTTCCGACAAGTCTTTCTTCATTTTTAGAGCAAGAAGCGGAACTACAGGGATGAAATCAAAAGTGTTTCTTACGATTACGCCCAACAGCCCACTTGAGCAATTTGCCATTCTCCCATTGATTCCTATGAATATAGGAGACTTGTATTTCTCATTCACAAATCCATCTTTGTTTATGCTGCTAACTCTCAGTTTGGTCCTACTTCTGGTTCATTTGGTTACTAAAAACGGAGGAGGAAACTCAGTACCAAATGCTTGGCAATCCTTGGTAGAGCTTATTTATGATTTCGTGCCGAACCTGGTAAACGAACAAATAGGCGGTCTTTCCGGAAATGTGAAACAAAAGTTTTTCCCTCGCATCTCGGTCACTTTTACTTTTTCGTTATTTCGTAATCCCCAGGGTATGATACCTTATAGCTTCACAGTTACAAGTCATTTTCTCATTACTTTGGGTCTCTCATTTTCTATTTTTATTGGCATTACTATAGTGGGATTTCAAAGAAATGGGCTTCATTTTTTAAGCTTCTCATTACCCGCAGGAGTCCCACTGCCGTTAGCACCTTTTTTAGTACTGCTTGAGCTAATCCCTCATTGTTTTCGCGCATTAAGCTTAGGAATACGTTTATTTGCTAATATGATGGCCGGTCATAGTTTAGTAAAGATTTTAAGTGGGTCCGCTTGGACTATGCTATGTATGAACGATCTTTTATATTTCATAGGAGATCTTGGTCCTTTATTTATAGTTCTTGCATTAACCGGCCCGGAATTAGGTGTAGCTATATTACAAGCTCATGTTTCTACGATCTCAATCTGTATTTACTTGAATGACGCTACAAATCTCCATCAAAGTGGGTATTTTTTTATAATTGAAAAAAAGCGAGGAGCGAAACCGAGTTTACGAGGTGAAGGAGCGATAACTTCCCCCGAAAGAAAAAAAAAAAGATTCTGAGCACGTCTGGTCAAAGTCTATCTTGTCTTTCTCACAAGTCATTTTCCTTGGCTAACAATGAATTTTAGTTTTTCTCATATCCGTGGGTTCTTCAATTTTCTTTCTCCCTCATAGAAAAAATAAGTAAGGTGGTATACTGTACTTATCCGCTTATTGGAACTCCTTCTAATGACCTATACATTCTGTTATCATTTCTAGTTGGACGATCCATTCATCCAATTTGAGGAAGAAACGAACTCTTTCCATTTTTTTAGGGCTGTCACCTTTAACTTCTTTAAGGGCTTGGAGTAGATGAAGCCTTTCTTCTTTCTTCTCGGTCCGCTTTGGCTCCTGATCTTGAGCTCACTTTTCTTGGCCTCAGGCTTGGCTTCTTCTTGGGTCCTCGCCTTTTTTGATACTTTAGGCCCTTGCCCTTGGCCTGGTCTCGACCCCCCTTGGCTAAGTACTTTCAATCTAGCAGGCTAGCTACCTGTTTCGCCCCGAAGTCTTGGACATTTTGGTGTAGGTTGAAGCCCCTTCATGAAATCGAAGAGCCGGTCCTCTTCCGTCATATCAAAAATGTCCAGGGAGAACTACGAAAGATGGCCTTCACATCCTCATCATCATCATCGTTGTCAGATGCCTCAGGAAGAGGAGAGGGAGACTCTACGAAGCCACCAAGGCGAGCCTACCGTCTAGCAATACAGTCGACACAAGTGTTCACCTGACACAACTCATCACTGATAGTGTCAAGGCGAGCATCCATGCGCTGAAGCTGCGCCATGATCGCATCAAGAGTCACACCACCCGCAGAAGAAGAGGGAGTAGAGGTGGATGGAGCTGAAGAAATGGGAGGAGTTGCCATCCCGGTCCACCTCGAATGAAACTGTGCCTCGCTCTGTTTAATGGTAGCAGCGTCAATGGCACACATAACATGGAAGTGGTAGGAAATGGGAAAGGGAACAGAAAAATGGTGTAAAATCCTCGTGATAGCCAAAGGGAAGATGAG
Source organism: Quercus aquifolioides (assembly GCA_019022515.1). NCBI lineage: Eukaryota > Viridiplantae > Streptophyta > Magnoliopsida > Fagales > Fagaceae > Quercus > Quercus aquifolioides. The sequence continues at coordinate 40,140,311 of CM032328.1, read as the reverse complement.
CTTATCATGGGTCGCCGTATCCCTATATACATCTATGATGGAAAGAATAAAATGAGAGGGAAAATCTATAGTGAGATGCTCTAAAAGAGAAAGTAAAAATCGAGCACGGGGCTTGGTAATGGAATTTTAATGAGATAAAGGATGCAAAACAAAAGTCATAACCATGTTAAGAAAACGAGGGTAGGTCAGTGTTGGAGAAGTCTGACAAAATTACTTGGCGTTCCGAATGAACGCCTCGTCTAGAAAAGTTCTACGAGAAGTCCTTATAGGCCTTCTCATCACGGAACCAAACAGAAGAAGGAGTAGGATCAGATGAAGTGGATGCCCCGGAACGAAGAGGGTTCTAGGACGGAATAGACTTACATTTAGGTGCCATAATGTAACTAACGTAAACAAGAGAGAGAGAGAGAGAGAAACATGCAGAAAAGCACCAAACACAATCAATATATACGAATATAGAGAATGTAAGGTACGTATGCATGAAATTTCATGCGCATGTGAAATGCAATAGTAAAAGATGGGCTCAGCCCAATCGAATCCTACTAGCACACAATCAGTTCAACAAAGTAAACACACACCTATAATGCATGAAACATTGTTATAATGCAAATGAGATGCAATGCATGATGTTTTAAGATCAAATATACAAAACCCATCCCAAAATTTTTACACAAACTCATCAATTTTGAAAAACCCCCTAAAAATTCTTCAAAACTCAAAACTTAGGTCAGAAAAGAGTGAAATGCATGATTAATGAGTGAGAAAGAATCATACCAGATGAAGAACACTTAATTCAGGCCGAAGATCAAGTGAGGAATGTGAGGGGTTTGAGTTTGAGAAGTTTTGGAGTGAGAAAAGAGAGAAACTGTCAAGAGAGATCGAAGGAAATGAGATTTGAATCGCGAAGCGCATATTTATAGAAATCTCATAATTCTCGACAGATCTAGAGGTGTCGAGAGGTATCGAGCTTTAAAGGCATGAAAAGATATAGCTATCGAGCAGCTATCTAGAGGTGTCCACAGCAAAAACAAGCTTGATGGATCGAGGAGCTATCAATGAGACAGAAACTTTCTCAATGGATCGAGGAGCTATCGAGATTGCGATAAAAAGAAGTTGAAGAGCTTGATAGATAAGCCAGGTGTCAAGAGGTGTCGAGGAGCTGTCGAGATTGCTTAAAAACAGTTTTTCAAGAAGAGAAAAACATAGACATGAATGCAATCAAATGTGCAACTCAACCAAGGATCTAAACAACATTTTAATCTCTCAAAAAAATCTTTCAGTCAAGAAAAATGTAAGCACATAGATCCAAAAACACACACACACTAAACAAGTCTAACCAATTTTATATTTTAAAAAACAAGTTAAGACAGTTTAGTGAGCATACATTAACACATGTATTCCTTGTGATGGCCAAATCACATTGTACCTGCACATGTATCAAAAGTAGCAAAGAATATTGCGTGTTGTGTGTGAAAAACATCGCAACATTGCATAAGTGTCTACATGTTATGACGATTTGAGATATGAGAAAATCACTTTAACTCACACACAATCATAAATGTTTGATGGGGACTATTACCTTCGAGGTACATCCTATAACTCCCAGATCTCCTAGAATACACGCTTGCAATCATATATAAAGCATTTTTTTCTTTTTTTCTTTTTATTTTTATTTGCATATTTTTCTTTTAAGAAATTCATGCATGGGTATATAAGATAGAGAAAAGAAATACCCAATTATGTTAAGCTTTTGACATTGCACTTTTGCTATGTCGAGGCATACATATGTCATTTCATGATTGGTAGGCAACAGTGGTGAGATGGTTATTTATGCCTCTCTTAGGATTTTCTAGTCCTTTCCGTCAAAAAGAGTGATACGAGTGTTAAGTACAAGAGATTACTTAATCTTACTCATCACAAACATGAGCCACAAAGCTCACTTGCTTAGTTGTGCATAGAGATGCTCATCTAAGCTACAAAAGATACTAAGTTTAGAAAACTTTGTTTCAATGGCCATCTAAGGTACACAAGTACCAATGTACACAAACACACACTATTTTTGTATTTTTCAATTTTTCAATATTTTTTTTATTTTTATATGAAAAAAATAAAAATAAAACAAAACTAAAAAGTAACCGAACAAAAACATGTTAAATAAAGACAAAGCAATGCATAAAACTAGACTAACTCAAAACAAGAAAGCAAAACACACAAGTAATGCAAAACCAAAAACAAGAAGGGGAGAGAGAGAATAAGCGACATAATCACTTGGAGCCCTTTTCCTTCCACACCTTGGAAGAACCTTTCCGTTTAGCAAACCCTTGATTCGGCGGTAAGGGGGAAGAGTTAAAACCGTTCAAGTTAGAAAGGAACATGAGGGCTTTGAAAAGATCACCAAGAGGAGCGAAAGAGGATGGAAGCTGATTTTGATCTCCCGACACGATCATGCTATTGCTCTTTTGAGTGGCTAACCACTTATAGCAATTAGGTTGAGTATGTCTAGCTGCATCACAGTGAAGACAGAAATGCTGCTTTTTCTGCTTAGGCTTTTGAGAGTTTTCCTTCTTAGCCCTAGGGTTTTTAATCTCTTTCTTATCAAGCTTAGGGGTGCTCCTAAGATAGATTTACCCTTGTCTATGTTCTCACTAGCTAATTCATTTTTAACATCATTGTTCTCAGTTTCAATATTATTAGCAGGAGGAACAAAAACAGTAGCACTAGTAGAAGCAATACTAAATCATACCCTAAACTGGTTCGATCGAAAGCAGATTTCTGAAGACTAAGCATCTCATCGAGCTTAGTGCTTGAAGCCCTTTCCAGCTGAGCTCTGGCTTGGAACAGTTCTGACTCAAGCTTCTTGGTCTTCTTAGCCAAGAAATGCTGATTTGCTTCATCAAACTTTGTAGAGAATTCTTCCCGCTTAAGCTCCACATCACTAAGCTTCTTGGTGGCCAACCTATACAACTTCTCATGCTTTTCTGAGACCTTGTATAACTTTGCATAGGTTGTGTGGATGTCATCTTGTTCATCCATCTTTTCAAATTTAGACTCCACCAATTCCTCTTCTTCATCCACATCTTCAACAATCCCTTCAGTAGGATTTACGACGGCAGTGAAGGAATTTAGGATTCCATCATCCTCATTATCAGAATCATCCTCAGGCTCAGTGTCACTCAATGTAGCAGCAAGTGCTTTACTCTTTCCAATGGTCTTGAGATACGTAGGGCACTCTTGTTTCATATGACCTAAACCTTGACACCCAAAGCACTTTGGTCCTGAGGGAACAGTGTACTGCCGCCATTCCTAGCATCCTTCTTCCCTTTGGCTTGGCTCTTATACTAAGAAGAACTCGACTGTCTACGATCCTTGTCGAAGCCCTTTTGCATTGGCATTCTTCATAAACTTCTTGAATCCTGGTGATGTAGGACTTCATCTTAGAATCTTCATCATTAGAAGACTCGTCATTATCATTGCTCTTGGCCTTCAATGCCATGCTCTTGCTCTTGCTCTTGCTCGATGTCTCGATCCTTGTCAAACCCAACTCATAGGTCTGCAGATTTCCAACCAGCTTAGTCAAAGGTATTTTGTCGATGTCCTTCGATTCCTCAATGGCAGTGGTCTTGGCATGAAATCTCTCGGGTAGAGATCTGAGCACCTTTCTCACAATCTTGGGTTCAGGAATGGTTTCCCCAAAATTAAAGGCTGAGTTCACTATGTCTTTGAGCTTGGCATAGAACTCAACGAAAGACTCATCCTCCTCCATCTTGATCTCTTCAAAGCTTGTAGTGAGCCTCTGAAACTTAATAGCCTTGGTTCCTTCATAGGTGTTGGGGTTTATGCCCTAAAACCCAATTTATTGGCATGTCATAAATAATTAAATTGTTTAGTTATATGAGACTATATATAAATGAACTAATGGGACATTATTTTAGTCCATGAGATGCATAGTATGTGATTTATGTGATTTAGTCACAGAAAATATAAATCACAAGTTCTTTGTAAACTCAGAATTTTAGTTCGTAGTCGGTAATGAAATTGGGCATTTCATCTGCGAAGACTATAACATATCAACTAAGATGATTTGTCTTGATCATGGAAGTGGAGACTTCTAGTTGATATGTTGATATGTTTTAAGAGGTAAGACATATTGAACTAGACCGCTGTGAGATTTATTATTCTCCTAACGACTGTCAAATGAATAATAAATCTCACGACTTCTATTTACATCAACTCTAAATCCTGAGAGAATAATGGACCTAATCATGAGATGTAGGTTGCTTTGATATATCAGGAGTGAGATCTACAAGTTACGGTCAAAACCTCAATATGTTGGGCAGCCGCATTTAATGTTGATGGAACATATATTTTCAAGATGGAATTCATAATCTCTTAAAGGAGATATAAAATATTCCCTTGAGATAAGTTTAATGGGTTTGGTTATTCAGAGTGTTGGGCCGAACCACTTTAGTAAGGAGTTACTAAAGTATATATTTATGAAATTGGATTTCATAAATATATGATGTATAACATAAAGGATTAAACTGAGTACTCAAGGATTAAGATGTAGTAATCTTCAAAGTGGCAGTTAACATTCATGACTTTGTATCACTGCGAATATTTTAACGAAGGGGTTGTATGTATAATAAAGTCTTGGGATATAATTTATTAATAAGGCCTAGAGTGCAATTATATTCTTATAGTGGTATTGAATATAATTAATGGTAATTTTGGACTTGTCAAGAGTTGACAGAAAAGTCCAAGGCCCATTGGAGCTAGAGTCTTATTTGTTCCTTTTGGTTCCATCTCAAGCCACAAACAAAGCCCAATTGGGTAGGCCCAAAAGGCTAACCCAATTAGATAATCAGTTATTATTTAATAAGAGTTATTAAATAAAGAAACTACTAGAATAGTTTTAACGTACTTATGATGAAAAGAAAAGAAATCAGTTTTTCTCCATAAGGAGAAGAAGAAGTTTTTTTTCTTTGAGAGTCTATGTACAAAAGACTGATTGAGAGACCACACATCTCGGGCACCATGTGGAATTGAGATGAAGATTAAAGGTATTCTCAAGTCATGGTTTTGAAATTCATTGCATCAAGGTACGCATCCTGTTCTTTGTTCTAGAATTCAAGGTTACATGTTATCTTTCATGATTGAAGTAGATCCATGTTTTTTGCTTTCATTGTGTGTTTTGTATGAGATACAAAACTAGATTTTCCAACAATAGGTTGTCTGGAGAATGGTCCAAGCTTCCTTAGTTGTTTCATTGGAGGATATCTTCTTGAACTCCTCATTTGTGATTGCACTAACTAAAGCATTCAATGCCCTGCTATTGAAGTTTTTCGCCTTGATCTTAGCATCATCCCAGTCGGCCGGCGCTTCCGTAGGTTGTGTCCAGCCTATCTCCACAGCTTGCAACACTTTCTCATCTAAAGACTGCAAGAAAGCTCTCATGCGTACTTTCCAGTATGCATAGTTAGTGCCATCAAATAAAGGAGGTATAATAAGAGAATGTTCTCTATCCATGATAAACAGGGGTCAATGGATCACACAGCATAGATTAAAACCTAATTAGAGTGTGTCTGCTCTGATACCACTTGACAGACCAAGAATGTATTGACCCCTTGTGATGAATTAATTGATTAATTAGCCAAGTTTATTAATTAATCAAATTAACATGCAATTGTATGTGGCAGCACAAACAAATCACCAATTAACTAAAGTATGCAGCGGAAAATAAATTGACACGGTGATTTGTTTACGAATGGGGAAAACCTACACGGCAAAAACCCCACCGAGTGATTTTAAGGTCACCACTCCCAAGAATCCACTATTACCAAAACAAGCGGTTACAAGAAAAGGAATCTCAGTACCTTATACCAACCTATAGTTGAACCCTTACCCCAATATGCAATTGGACTTGTTCTATTGTGAAAATCTCTCATTTTCAATGCACGGCTCCCAGTACATGACTAACCAATTGCGCAGATCCCAGTACGCAACTTGATCACCAACTTGAGAAGGATGTTGGCTGTAAAGTTCTTCAGTTCATCACACAATGAAAATCATGAAGTTGCTTGGTCATAAAACTCTACGGTGTACAAACATAGCAACTTCTTGAAGAGAAAGAAGAATTAGGGCAAAACTAGGTTTCTAGTTACACTTTTCTTCACACTTATGAAATTGTGCTCTTGTGTAACTATGCGTGTGTTACCTTTTTCAGCCCTTAAAATTATCCTTATATATGTTTAGGGTTGTGAGAAAAGAAATCCCAAACATATACTCACGGATTGGATGAAAATCAGCTTGAAAAACTGAACTTCATAAATCTCGACAGATACCCTATCTATCGAGCTAGCTATCGAGCCACGAGCTTCAGCAGCTTTTAAACCTCGATAGATGCTAGCTGTCGAGCTTTAAAATCTTGCACTTTCTCACTTGATTCTTGGACAGAGTTGCATGGCTTTAACACTTGAACTTGAAACCTTGTTTCTTGAAGCATTAAACACATCCTAGATCTACCCAATTACAAGTAAAGTGCATTTTTTCAAAAGATTATCCAATTACATAAAATATTGACATATGTTCCTAACATGATTCACATATGTCCTAACAGTGTGTACAAAAGACATCGAGATAAAGTAGTAATGTTCCTAGTGCTTTATGTTGATGATATTCTACTCATTGGAAATGATGTAGGGGTAATGTCATCAGTAAAGGTTTGGTTGTCAAGCCAATTTGATATGAAGGAGTTGGGTGAAGCTAACTATATTCTAGGATTAAGTTTGGCAAGATCGTAAGAATAGAATGTTAGGTTTGTCACAAGATGGATATATAGATAAGGTTCTAGAACGGTTTAGCATGCAAAACTCCAAGAAAGGATTACTTCCTTTCAGACATGGAGTTCCTTTGTCTGATGACCAAAGGCCTAAACTCTTGAGGAAGAAAATATGATGAGACAAGTTCCTTATGCTTTTGCAGTGGGAAGTCTCATGTATGCCATGCTTTGTACTAGACTAGATATCTGTTATTCAGTTGGCATAGTCAGCTGATATCAATCAAATTCAGGACCAAAACGTTGGCAAGCTGTAAAGCATATTCTCATGTATCTACGAAGAATGAGAAACTATATGCTTGTTTATCGGTGTGAGGATTTGATTCCCATTGGTTATACAAATTCAGATTTTTAATCAGATCTTGATTTTAGAAAGTCCACTTCAGGCTGTGTATTCACCTTGGGTGGTGGAGCCATAAGTTGGAGGAGTGTTAAGTAATCTTGTATTGCTAACTCCACCATGGTAGCTAAATGTGTTGCCGCTTGTGAAGCGGCAAAGGAAGTTGTTTGGCTCAATAAATTCCTTTCTGGTCTTGGTGTTGTGAGAATTAAGCAAGTTTCTATCACATTGTTCAGCGACAATAGTGGAGCGGTTGCACAATCTAAGGATCCAAGGAATCACAAGAAAGGAAAGCACATTGAAAGAAAGTACCATATCACTCAAGACATTGTTGCTCAAGGAGGTGTAGTAGTAGCAAAGATTGATAGTGCAAAAAATCTAGCAAATCCCTTTACCAAAGCCTTGCCCCAAAAGACTTTTGAGTCACATTTGGAGGAAATGGGAGTTAGATTAGTGCACAATAGTCTTTAGAGAAAGTGGTAGATTGTTAGGATTAGTGCTCTTAAATCCTATTGTATGATGCTATGTATGACATTATGTATGACTTAATGTTGTAATTAATAAAGTTGTTTTATTATTATCTAAAATAATGGTAACATGAATATTTGGACATTATCATATAGTCCATGAGATGCATAGTATGTGATTTAGTCACAGAAGATATAAGTCACAAGTTTTTTGTAAACTCAAAATTTTAGTTTGTAGTCGGTGATGAAATTGGGCATTTTATCTGCGAAGACTATAATATATCAACTAAGATGATTTTTCTTGATCATGGAAGTGGAGACTTCTAGTTGGTATGTTGATATGTTTTAAGAGTTAAGACATATTGAACTGGACCGCTGTGAGATTTATTTTTCTCCAAACAACTGTCAAATGAATAATAAATCTCGCGACTTCTATTTACATGAACTCTTAATCCTGAGAGAATAATGGACCTGACCATGAAGTGTATGTTTCTTTGATATATTAAGAGTGAGATTTAAAGTCACGATCAAAACCTCAGTATGTTGGGTAGCCACATTTAGTGTTAATGGAACATATATTCTTACGATGGAATTCATAATCTCTTAATGGAGATATAAAATATTCCCTTGAGATAAGTTTAATGGGTTTGGTTATTCAAAGTGTTAGGCCTAACCACCTTAGTAAGGAGTTACTAAAGTATATATTTATGAAATTGAATTTCATAAATATATGATGAATAACTTAAAGGATTAAATCGGGTACTCAAGGATTAAGATGTAGTAATCTTCAAAGTGGCAGTCTACATTCATGACTTTGTATTACTACAAATATTTTATGAAGGGGTTGAATGTACAATAAAGTCTTGGGACATAATTTATTAATAAGGCCTAGAGTGCAATTATATTTATATAGTGGTATTAAATATAATTAATGGTAACTTTGGACTTGTCAAGAGTTAACAGAAAAGCCCAAGGCCCATTGGAGCTAGAGTCTTATTTGTTCCCTTTTAGTCCCACTCCAAGCCACATACTAAAACCCAATTTGAATGGCCTAAAAGGCTAGCCCAATTAGATAATCAGTTATAAGGAGAGAAACATACAAAATTTTGAAAGAGAGTGAAATGGATTGTATGTGAGTGTAGGACACTCTTATTCTCCCTTGAACACATACATATAAACTAATTAAGAGACCACACTTCTTAGGCACTAGTAGAATTGGAGTGAAGATTTAAAGTGTTCTCAAGTACTTCTAATCTTTGGTTTTGAATTTCACCGCACCAAGGTATACTCTCTTGTTCTTATATTCTAAAATTTACATAGTACAAGTTATCAATTGCGAATGAAGTAGATTCATTAATTTTCCGTTGCGTATGTTTTGTATGCGATACAAACATGTATTTTTCCAACACCAATCATATGCCCTGGGATATATCGTCGTGGAAAGGCCAGCATACTGCAGTTGCATGGCCAAGATGTACTCATATGCCACCAAGTCAAATTCTGCTAACAACCCTCAAGGTTCCTGAAGCCCTGGCATGACGCCTGGCTCAAATAGGCAATAAAAATCCATAAGAAAGGGACCCCCAATCATAAGCTCCTATAACGAACACCACTCTCATGGCTGCCAGTAACTTATAATTCAGCACTGACCTATAATTGCCCAGCAGGCAACTATCGATGAAGTAGAAGAAGAACTGCCGGAGAGCAACGTCGTCTGGCTCCGCCGCCTAAGGTATGTTCTCCTACAGCCACCGTATACAAATCTGGGGCTCATTAGTAGGCCTAAAATACCCTTTGGTTGTCTTGGTAAAAGGGTAGGGAATGCCAAAAATCTCGCTCACCTCCAAATATAAGGCCCAAGATGGCCATCCAGTCAAGGGGAAGGACTGCATACTCCCCGCAGCTTAGGTAAAAAGTGCTTATCTCAGCATGAAATTGCTGCACCAAAGCCTCAGCTAGCCTATACCTCATGGAACAAGGCGGAATACTAAGGAAGGACTCGAACCCCTGCTCCGTCAGGAAGGCACGATAGCGCGCATTAGTAAAGGCACGAAACAAGCGAAGGGAAAATGAAGACCATGCCCCTCAGCCGGGAACCCTATCAGCACCCTGTGCTCAAAATCAAAGATGAGCTATCCGTCTGCACACATAATATATATATATATATATATATACCGAACTGACAAAAGGAAAGGAAAAGAAAAGCGTACCTGACCCTTCCGCGCTTGAGAGGAAGGATGCCTCTTTAAATCATGCTGTAGATGGGTGTCCTTAATGCTGTCATCTATCTCTCCAGTATAGGCTTCTAATTTGGCCTGATGAAGTGGGAACCTCGGTCTACGACTCCTGCACTTAAGAGCACTAGGGCCTCCCCTGGCTATATCATCGACCTCTAGATCAGCATCCACATCAAACATGAGCTCATCTCCAAACTTATCGCCCCTGGGCCTTCTCCCTCCTCGGTCCAAGGGAACTGTGAAGAACCTCTTCCCGAACCAGTGTAGGACTGAGATAAGGCAATAGCTGTCTCTACCGAACATTGGCTCCTAGTGCAATGTGTTATATGTATGCTCCTAGAGGGCGTAGTGTCATCACCTCCTCGATCAAAGTACCTCTGAAGGGTCCGCGCAACCTGCTCGCTAGCCGAAACAGTGTCATTATCACCGCTGGATAAGTCCACTCAAGATGGAAGAATGACGGAAGCCTTCCTACGATCCCTACTTGATCTCGGTCACCGAGACATAATCTACAAAGAACAAATCCAGATTTAATTAGTAAGCCCAAAACATATGGCAATGCAAGCAGACAAGTAAGTATATCTAACCCTACTACCTAACACATATCATGCATGTTCATACCAAGATGTCATGTTGCCTCAAAAGTATTCCAAGTTTTCAAAATACCTCTCTCGGGATTCAGATTCAATAATGACAGTTTAATCTATCTCTTTTGCCTCAAAAGTACTCCAAGTTTTCAAAATACCTCTCTTAGGATTCAAATTCGGAAACGACCATTTAATCCTATCTCTTTTTCCTCAAAAGTATTCCAAATTTTCAAAATACCTCTCTTAGGATTCACATTTGGCAAAGACCATTTAATCCTATCGCTTTTGCCTCAAAAGTATTCCAAGTTTTCAAAATACGTCTCTTAGGATTCAAATTCGGTGAAGACCATTTAGTCATATCTCTTTTGCCTCAAAAGTATCCAAGTTTTCAAAATGCCTCTCTTAGGATTCAGATTCGACAGCGGCCGTTTAATCCTATGCCTTCTTCGAGATTCAGATTTGGTAGGGACCATTCAGTCTTATCGAGATTCAGATTCGGCAGCAACCATTTAATCCTATGCCTTCTTCAAGATTCAAATTCAGCAACGACTGTTTAGTTTCATCAGGATTCAAATTTGGTAGCGACTGTTTAATGCTATGCCTTCTTCAATATTTAGATTTGGCAGCAACTGTTTAGTCCTATGCCTTATTCGAGATTCAAATTCGGCAAAGACCATTTAGTCTTATCAAGATTCAGATTCAGCAACGATCGTTTAATCCTATGCATTCTTCAAGATTCAGATTCGGCAGTAACCATTTAGTCTCATTAGGATTCAGATTCAACAATGACCATTTAGTCTCATCAAGATTTAGATTCAGCAGCGACCATTTACTCCTATGCCTTCTTCGAGATTCAAATTTGGTAGCGATCGTTTAGTCTCATCGAGATTCAGATTTGATAGCGACCATTTAATCCTATGCCTTCTTCGAGATTTAGATTTGGCAATGACCATTTAGTCTCATCAAGATTCAGATTTGGTAGCAACTGTTTAATCCTATGCTTTCTTCGAGATTTAGATTTGGTAGTGATCATTTAGTCTCATTAGGATTCTAATTCGGCGGTGACCATTTAGTCCTACACCTTTTTCGAGATTCAGATTCGGAAGCTACAGTTTATTCTCATTAAGATTCAGATTTAGCAGTGGCCATTTAGTCTTATCAGGATTCAAATTCGGCAGCTACTGTTTAATCCTATGCCTTCTTTAAAATTCAATTTCGGTAATGACCATTTAGTCTCGCTGGGATTCAAATTTGACAACGACCATTTAATCCTATGTCTTCTTCAAGATTCAAACTCGGCAGCGACCATTTAGTCTCGTCAGGATTTAGATTTGGCAGCGACAGTTTGATCCTATGCCTTCTTCGAGATTCAGATTCAGCAGCGACCGTTTAATCCTATGCCTTCTTCGAGATTCAGATTCGGCAGTGACCGTTTAGTCTCATTGGGATTTAGATTCGCTAGCGACCATTTAATCTTATGCCTTCTTCGAGATTCAGATTCAGCAGCAATCGTTTAGTCTCATCAGAATTCAAATTCGGTAGTGACCGTTTAACCTATTCCTATATCGAGATTCAGATTCGGCAGCGATTGTTTAATCCTGTGTTTTCCAAAACTACCCTCACTCAAAATTACATTGTTCTCACTTTTTCAATCTCCCAAAATTTTCTATTTTTCATGCATAGTTTCTCATATCTACCTAGCTTTTCTCCTTGTTTTCATAGTGTTTCATGTGTTTTCATAGCATCCAACATATGCAGGTTTGCCTATGCTACTCAAACATGTGAACAGATATATCTTCCAACATCATCATGGCATAAATGATAAAAAAAAATTAAAAAAAAAAAAAAAAACATATATGCAAAAGTACCAAAAATAAAATAAGTTCTAGCACGCTTTTGTAGTTGTGTTGTTACTAACATATTTACAAAAAAAATAAAAAGAAAGAGAAAATAGGCACTGACCTCAAGTGCAAAACAGAAGGCTAAAGCTGCAAACTAAAGCTAAAAGCTGGACCCGTTAGACTGCTACTTGCTCTAGAAAGCTTTTTAGAAAGTGAGAGTTCAGAGAAACGAAGTCAGAATAGTCAAAATGAGGCTTTAGGGCCCATTTATAGGCCACCATACGGCATGTGCAGCCTAGCGCACCTTTAGTGGCCGCGAGGTCTACCTAGCGTACCTCAAGTGGCCGCCAGTCAACATTGACCTGGTCAATGTTGAACGGTTGACCGTTGACCAAAAAAAAAAAAAAGAGAATTTCTACCTAGCACTATGGTTGGCCAGAAGAAATTTTTCTGGACTAGTTGCAGCAGCTCAACCTTGTCAGGTAAGACCAATCTCGACCCATGAACAGCGCAATTTCGTACGCAATTTTGGGGCAGTAAAATGCAGAATTACATTCCTTATCCAACACCTCCCCTTAACATTGAGATGTCAGATAAAGAAGGGGCAATTGTAGATACCATATTTTATCCGCACTCGATTTGCATGCTGAACCCGAAAATCTCAAAAATATTAACTTTCTTCCATGGAGCCCCAAAAACATCTAGATTGACGTGGCACAACCCGTTCGGGCATCGGAGCACTCAAAGAGCTATTTCAGGTCAAATTAACCAAAATGCCCCTGGTCAACCTTGAGTTGACCGAAAGTCAAAACTGGTCAAAATCATCCCAAAATCACATTTTTCATGTTTTTACATCAAACCCAAGCCACTAGGTAATTTTCGTCAACCAAGCTTGGCCAAGTTTAACCCGAGGTTGACTTTTGAGGGCCTCAAAAACCTTAATTTTGATCGGTTTTTGGAACGGGTCAAGACCAGCGTCATCATGATGATTATTGAATTCCTTTTCCAATGACAACTCATGGGTCGAAATTGGGTTTAAAACGGTGTAGATATCTCGAAAACTGTGCAAAGCGCGTCACCTCACTTCCCGAGGCCATAACTATTGATCCAACCATTGGATTTTCAAATTCTTTAGTGTTCCAAAAACTAAACATCTAGATCTTTCCAAAGACACCAAGATCAACCCAATACAAGCCCGAGAAGACCTTCATCAAGCCATTCCAGAGCTGAAGAGTCACTTTTTCAATATAAATACCCCTAAACCCCCTTTAGATCGAAATATTTTTTTAATAATAATAATAATAAATAAATAAATAATTGGGCAATTTGGATAATTTTTTAGGCAGATTCTCTCTCTTTTCCTTTCTAAATTCTCTCCCAAACACATCAAAAAAACCTTTGATTTCTCTCTTTCTTCAACAATCAAGAGGTAGTGTTCTTGCACTCTTTTCCCTTTCCTTGGTCTTAGGACCTTGGATTTGAGGTTTAAAGGGTGTAAATGTAACTTTTTAGCTTCAATCTACACCCTTTGCTTTCTTTTTGTTCATAGCATGTCTATTTGCTTTCCATAGTAAATTTTTGCTTTATCTTGCTTCCTAGCATGTTTTATAGCCTTTTTTAGCATGTTTCCTTACTTTTTGCCATGTTTTACTGCTTTGATCTTGTTGGACTAGCCTTCTTGGGCTAGGATATGCCTAAATTTTGTGTTTATGCTTAGATCCATGTGCTTAGGTGCTTTTTGCCATGTTCATGCTTAGATCTACTTGTTTATGTGCTCCTTGCCTTGTTTATGCTTAGATCTACTTGTTTATGTGCTCCTTGCCATGTTTATGCTTAGATCTATATCTTTGTGTGCTCCTTGCCATGTTCATGTGTCTAGATCTACATGTTAGTTGCTATGCCATGTGCTTCTAAAGTGTTTTTACTTTTTGTTATCTCCTCTTTCTTGTGTTTTGGCCCTCTAGGTAGGGTGTAGATTTAGATCCTGTGGTCTAGGCCTACATCCATAAACCTAAACCTATATCAAAGGGTTTGGATCATTTCCTTTATGCATGTCTATGTTTGTTTCCTTTTATACTTTATCTCCATGTTTGCCTATTTAGATCTAGGCTTTGCCATGCTTTGTGCCCTCCATGGGCTTGTGCTTGTTAGTCTTTGAGATCACTTGCTACATGTGGTTGCATCCGTCCCTTTTATGGGTTGCTTGGGCTGTAACCACTTGTGAGGCACACCTCCATGGTGTCGATGTGCTTGATACACACCTTTCTCCTCTCCGTGCAATGTTGTTATGCTTACCTTGCTTGCTTTGTACCATCCGTTTGGCTTTCTTTGCTTCTTTGCATCTTTACACGCTTACCTACATGTTCATGCATAAGTCTGTGTGTCGTCCATACTCCAATCCAATGGAACTATGGACACCCGATCCAAACCTACATTTGTCCTCCTAGGACACCCTCTTTGTTTGATAACATGTTTGTTTGCCCCTATTTTAGCTCTGTCTCTTTGATAGCTTGTCTTTTAGCATGCTTTCTTTCTGCTTGTTTCTTTGCTTGTCTGTTGGCTTGTTTCTTCTATCATTGCATGTACACGCATAGAGCATGGACACTTAGAGCAAGGGTGCAACCTTCTAGGCATAAGCAAGAGGGGCAAGGATGCAAGCAAGAAGAGGCAAGCCCACAAGGGGCAATGTTAAGTAGATTATGAGGCCTAGCCTCCCCAAGTGGTTATATCTTTCTCCCTCTCTCTTAGCATCTTTTCTAGAGCATGTATTAGAGTTCCCCCTCTCCTTGTACCTTTTATTTTTCTTGCTCCTTGATTGGGTTGCGTTCCCTGGGTATCACAATGTCTGTTTTACATTTCTTGTACCTTGTTGGGCCATACCCTTAGGATGTTGGCAATGTCTGTTTATCTTTCTAGCTCTCTGTGATAGCATTATGTATATATGCCTGCGTGTGTATAGGTAATCGTGCACTTTGTATGGTTGACTCTCGTAGCTACGTGAGTGACCCTCTTTAGCTATGAGTGCTCTTGACCTTGTGACATGAGTATGTGCTCAAGGCATTTGCTGCAGGTGCATATTCATGTCATATAGTGTGCATTGTCACCGCGGTGTGACCATCCTGATTCATGTCACCAAGTGACATTGGTTTCCTCGTGTATGCGACACGTATCAATGTGCTTAAATGTTTTGAGGGGTTTTGGCTCGTCCTAGCATGAGCATGTTGGCACGCGCCATATACATAGGCATGAAACCCTACCAATGCGCTATAGCCAAATGCGAAACTCTGCTAGATTTTTGCTGTGAAAATGGGGCATCCCTATTGCCATATTCTCACGGCAAAAGCTTGGTGAGAATAGCATTTTTCGTGCTATAACACATCTGAGGCGAAGCGCTGCCAGATTTTCGCCACAAAATTAAGGCGAAATGCTGCTGGATTTTCGCCGTGGAAATTTGGCAACGATATAAAACACACTAGGGAAGCATTGATCAAGACCATACCCTTTCTGAATCCAAACCTCAAAGCCCGATTCGCTTAAAGCCTCGAAAGATAATGCCAATAGCTCATTTTCAATTGCCAATGTCCTTAAATTAAGATTTTACCAAAAAAAAGGACTGTCTACGGACAGGCGTTGTGGAGTGCCTAACACCTTCCCTGCACGTAACCAGACTTCCGAACTCAAGAATCAAGAGTTTTTACCAATCCATGTTAGATTAGGAAAAATGACATTTTTCTTAACATAGGATTGGTAATAAAATCAAATAGAGTCAGGTGACCAATCACACTTTAGAAAAAACCTAATGATTGGTGGCGACTTCATTTAATTTTAGTAATTTCCTTAAAATTGACTCATGTTTTAGTCACACACCCAAGGTACAAACCTCCTCCACAGCAACCGGGCTCCTGAGCCTATACGCTTCCAGGTGCGCGCGAGCGTCGCCATGATGACTGGTCGAACTACAGCAAGGCATCGACAAAAGAGTTTGGTCAATTAGTTTAAAAAGATTTCACCTTTTAATCCTCATTGGGCTCTTAGTGGGTCTACCCATGTCTTTGGGTTTTAGGGTTTCAAGACTTTCCCAAAGCATGGATGGATCCAACATTTTTTCAATAAAGTCTATAACATATTCATAATCTTGTGTTCTCTTGATTTGAAAAATATTTTGAATTTTGACCCAAAAGTTAGGATATGTCATGACTTCATGGCCCATTCTCCTCCTCCAAAGTCTATGGTATACCCATGGTCTTGGGCTCTTTTGATTTGATTTTTTTTTTTTAATGGACCCAAATTTAGGGTATATCATGCCTTTGTGGATCATCTCTTATTTTCTTTTTGGATTTATCTTTTCAAAAATTAAAAAAAAAAAAATTGTCGTTTTAATTTTTTCTTTTGAAAACTTCTCTCTCTCTCTCTCTCTCTCTCTCTTAATTCTTCTTAGAAAAAAGAATTCTTTACAAAAGTTTTTTTTTTTTTTTGAAAACTTTTCTTCTTTGCAAAAAAACTTTCTTCTTTTCTCGAATTTTTTTTTTTTAAACTTTTTCTTTTAGGTTAAACAACTAGATGGGCATTGATTCCAAGCCTTGGGCCTAAATGGACCCATATGGATTGGTGGGCAAACCTTTAACGTACTCAAAGCCTATCATAGGCAATGGCACGAATTGTGAATTGGTGGGATGAACTTTGGAAAGTCCTGGCCCAAATGGAGCCTCCATTTTCCCACTCATCTCCAACCATGGCAAAAGGACAAAGAACCAAGTGAAAGTGTGTGCAAAACCATATTAAAAAAACCTTTGTTAAATTTAGGAAATGGAACACATTGTAGTCAAACTTCTTTATCCCTAGTAGAGATGCCACTATGGACACAAGCACCCGTAATGAGTGGTTTCCTCATGGAAAGTACGCCTTAGTCTAGGGTGGATCGGGTGGAAGGTGTAAATGGAGTCGTCACCTTGATTAGGTCTAGGAACCATATGTATAGCGCCCTTGTGGAATGACTAATCTTTACCAGAGCAAGTGTTCGGAGTTTAGATATAGGGATGAGAAGGTGTTAGACACCCAACCCCACCCAATTCGTAGGTCAACCTCCACTCATTGTGTTTCAAATCCTAATCCCATCAAAGAGTCCTCTAGTCTAAACGCATACATGCATCTAACATCCAAACATGGCATATGTCCCATACTCATCCATAACATAAAACCCTACCATTCATCTAACAAGATTTGTGCATTATATCCAAGGGCAAGCACAACAAGACAAAAACATATCACAAAGACAACCCACCCTAAAGTAGAAACAAATCAATCATCATATGCATATTCAATTGGCAAGGTATCAAGACATTCATCATGTTTATCCATCATAATCAATCAACTCATGTTCAAGTAATCAAATTCATGTACATATGATTTATGCATGGCTTACCTCATTGCATCACAGCACCTGTGCATCAATGCATGTTCAAGTTCTCATGCATGTTTATGTTCATCAAAGCATGTAAACCCTAATCATTAATCTAACAATTAAACGAGTAAAACTTATTATTCTACTGACTTTAAAGCTAAACATGTGAAAACTAGACTTAACAAGACCTAAACAAAGGATTGAAACAAAGCAAAACAAATAAAACAGTAAGAACCCTAAAGCTAGATTTCTAGGCATGAGTATGTGTGCTCATACATGAAGAATGCATGAAGCATGGGCATACATACACATTTAGAAACACAGTTTTAAAGTAGTAACAAAAAGACAATCAAACAAAACCTAGCATGCTTTTAATATATAAACTACAAACCCTAAAATAACAACGTATATATCAAAGATCAACAAAACGAAGAAATACAAAAAAAAAAAAAAAAAAAAAAAAAATCTATTCCTAAACATGCATTGGATCTAACAACAATCAAGAAAAACATTTAACACATCAAAACATGTTCATCAATATATCCAATCATTTAACTCTTCAATTAGGACAGAAAATAACACAATATATTCAATAAAAAAAAAATCAAAAACAAACTTCTAAGAATGCATAACATATAAATCAAAGATAGAATAACAAGAACACAAGTTATAAAAACCCAAATTAAGGAAGAGCCACGGAAAAAGACTCATTTTGCTTATGGAACACAACTTGGTTGATATTTAACCTGTCCCTTAGTGCCTACACAATAAGATTCAATGAGATATCAAGGAAATCATAGGATTCAATAATTTATAGGTAATCACAACTCAAAATGAAAAAAGATGTTCTTGAAAAGCTTTAGAAAGAATTATTAAAAAACGTTTCTTGGAATGAGATAGATAGATTCTACCTTAAGACCACTAGAAAGAGATTATGAAAGTCTTAAAAACATGCTAGCTGCTATGATATCAGAAGATTCAAAGTGAGAAGATGTTCTTAGAAGAGTTTAGTGAAAAAGTCATCTTCTCTAGCTAGGGTTTGATTTTGGAGACATAAAGTTGTATTTATATGCTTAAACTAGGGTTTTTAGACTCATTTAGAGGATTTTGGACGTTCCTAAGGGTCTGAGGGCTGAGCCCCATCAAAGAATGATAATTTAGGGCCCAAAACTCAAGTTATGAAGGCTTGGGAATGAGCCTACGTATGCATGTTCGGGGCATGCGTATGAATTCTTCCCCAAAACCCTAATTTTGACTATGCAGTTGGCCCAAATTCAAACGGTCATAACTCACTCAATTTAAATCCAAATTAAGCCAAATTTATGTTCAAATTGAAGCCCAGTATGTCTAATTTCCAATGAAATGAACCTAACTAAAATATTCTTTGTGGATCAAAAGTTATGGTCCAAACAATGAGAAAAAGTCATTTTCAGCATCATTTTCAAATCGATTTAAGCACTTTTGAATTGTGAATATTTCAAAACTATCAAAATAATTCAATTACCCTTTGCAGTAGGGGTGTCCACCGGAACCCAGAAACTAACCCACTTGCCCAAACCGCCTAGGCCAACCCAACACCAATGACGGTCAGCGATGGGTCTCTGCCAGCAAAAACTAACTTAGGTGAGTCGGATAGCGGGTTTTATTCTCCAAAACCTGATGAACCCGATCTGAATGACAAAACCCATGAAAGAAGGCCAGATTTACCTAGATCCGTTTAGATTTAGCAATATTATGGTGAAGGTTTGGTAGTTTTTGGTTAGATACGATGAAGATCTAGTTTTTTATTTTTTTATTTTTTATTAGATCCAGTGATGAGATGAAGTTTTCGCTCAAATCTGGGCTTGATGTGGTGGTTTTAAGCTTCAATCCGAAAAAGACCCAATGGTTGTAACTCAGTTCCAAGCCTGACTGACCCGGCCATTGTCCATTAGAGACCGATCCGACTTGACCCGAGGTTGTCTACGGTCGGTGACGGGTTGTTCAACCGTCCACCCGATGTAAGCGGTTTGGTTACAGGTTGGGCATAAACCCGACTCGAACCAACCCTTGGACACCCCTGCTTTGTAGACATGTTGAGCTCATCATTGGGTTGGGGACTAAAGTTTACTATTCAGGTACAAAATGAGGTGTCTACACCTGGTTAGCTCTATATCACTATATAAGCACCAAGCCTCCTCTTCTCCGAGGTATATGAATTTCCTAGCCTCTCATACTTTAGAGTTATTGGAGATTTTTCAATTACTGACTTAACTTTCAGATGTTCTTTGGCCAGAACCCCACCAGTGCTCTCTGTACGTTCTTCACCTTTTGTTCTTCAGGTACCTCCAATCATTGCGCACATGGACACTTGACTCATTGAAGATTTTGTGCATCATCAGATTTAATTTTTACATGATTAAAAAACTTCTTATTTTATTTTTTTAACACCAAAATCCAGACATGGGATTTTCTATAAAAATTCCTTTGTTTTCTCAATACATAAAACTAGATCTGAAATTTTATCCTAAATCTCATTCATCCTTTTAAACATGAAACCAAATCTGAAATTTTATCCTAAATCTCATTCATTCTATTAAACACAAAACCAAATCTGGAATTTTCTCATAAAATTTCTTGTTTTCAATACATAAAACCAGATTTGGAATTTCCTCATAAAATTCCTTGTTTTCAATACCTAAAATCAGATCTAGAATTATCTATAAAAATTCAGTCATCCTTTCAAAAACCATATTCAAATTTCTTTTCTCCATACCTTCATTATTTTTATCATTAAAAGATTAGATTTGAATATTCTTCAAAAATTACTTTCTTTTTCATAAGGATTAGATCTCCTGGATGGAATAAGGTAGATCTTAGATTTTCAAGAGTATTTAGTTTTAGATCTATAACTAACAAATTGCATGTTGCATCTCATAATTGCCTGCAATTTGATGGGCTTTATATATTCTTTAGCAGTTGGAGAAATAATACAATTTGAGTTTGTTCCAAATAAGTTTTTTCAAAAAAAAAAAAAAAAAAGTTTTGTATAAACCGTGCTTTCTTATTTGGTTACACCTCCCCTGCATACTTCATTTGCTTGTTGCAGTCCTATTATTGTCAATATGGATTAGCTCTCACACCTGCCACAATTTAACCATCTCATATAGGGATGGCAATAGGGCAGGGCAAGGCTGAAGGATGTGATCTTCGCCCCCGCCCTACATGATTTTGTCTTGCCCATCCCCCGCCCCTTAGGGCCCCGCGAAGCCCCGCAAAACTCTATTTCTTGTTAATTTGTCCTACAACTATTACAATTTTTTTAAATAAAATTACATGTTTCATTAATAAAAATATACTTGAAATTACAAATAAATTTATCCCATTAGAAATGCTTCAAAATACAAAACCAAACACACCAATAGGTACAGTGAGTTAACTTTCATGAAAATATTTTGTTTATTTTTTAATAATACCTAATGCATTTTTCTATCTTTAATTTTTTTTATAACATCTTTTTTCTTTGTCTTTATTTTTTTTATAACAACTTTTTCCCTTTCTAGAAACTAATCTGGAAATCCTTTTTTCTTTATTTTTTCTAATATATATATACCTCATAGGACAAGCTATTATGTTGTTCCAATTTGTTCATGATAGAAAGAAATAACTACACAAACATTTAGACTTGTACCTCATAATAGCCACACACAATGACACAAACACAAACATTCAAACCCGTAACTCATAAAAATAGAAAACATTCTATTATGTTTATGATGAAAACTATGTTGAGAAAGACGTTGAATGGAATTAATGATTCAATGGTAGATAAAAAAGACGTTAAAATTGGTACCTTATTTCCAACTTTGCTAGAGAGAAAAAAGATGTAGAGAGTGACGTTGGATAGAATAAAATAAGCTTATGATATATTTGTTTGAATAGTAGGGTTTTAGGGTATGAAAATTTTACAATTTAACCCTTATTAATGAGGGGCGAAGTGGGACAGGGCAAGGCGGGGCAGGTTGGGTCTAAAAAGTGTAAACCCATCCCTACCCCTCCACCCCCCCGGTGGTGCAGGTTTAAAATCTTGTCCCATCCCCGCCCCACCACCTTTGCGGGGCAAGGGAAACCTGCGCGGGGCGAAGCGGTGATGGGATGGGTCAAGCGGAGCGGGGCAAAATTTCCATCAAAATTCTTGTACGTGAATGGCATGAGAACCACAATAACCCATAATTCATCTCTTGTTAATTTTCTTTGTTTTTTTCTCTTTTTATTTGATTAATTTTCTTTAAACAATAGCATTATAAATCAAAAAATTCCCGTGTGTAACGTACCTCGTTCATAACAAGTATCAAAAAAGCACCAACGACCATTACAAGAGAACTATAAGCGTGGGTATCCAATGTAACATTCAAAGTTCCATTTTCTAGACAATTTTCAATTCTTTCAACCACGCTGTATGAAGGCAACATGGATCAGGTTTTCCTTGTGCAATTGCCTTCTCTGAGAGCGAGTAGAACCAACCATTCCTCCATTTGAACTACAAGCATCAAGAAAACTTAACAATGAGAAACAGATTTAAGTTCATGAATCAGACATATTAATAATATCTGTAAATTGTATCTTTTACCTCTTTAATTGCCGTAGGAAAATGGGCAACAGCTCGGGAGTATGCACATAATCTATCCTCCATAGCCTCATCAAATACTAAACCTTTCTCGGCAGCTGCTGCAGAAGCGAGTTCTACTATAAGGCTAGAGACCTAAAAGCATAAACGATGATGGTTAAGTATTGAGCTAATTCTGGTTCTCAACCCATAACCAATTTGAACTTGGCATTTCCTCCACAAGGCTATATACATTCCATGCTCAATTTCACACAGTACCTCAAACTCAAAGCAGATTAAATTCATTATATTCCATTCATTGACCAACTTTGGTGCAATTGACATGAGAGAGATCCTTTCAAGTATACTGTTTAATGTGATAGATTCAGGGTGAAAAAGCACCATACATATTATAATTCAGTATTTTCTTTTTCCTTGCTAAATGATATTGTAATCTTGTTAAATAACCCCAAAAAGACTAGTCAAGTTATTAAAATCTCCCCTACTTAAATTCCTAACGTCCTTGTTAGGGGTAAACGTGCTGCAGTGCCCCTGAGACCTGCCTGAGGAAATCACTAGCCATATCTATGCTTACACCCTAAAAAGATTAGTCAAATTATAGTCATGGCTATCAGAATCTCGATCTTGGATCTTAGACTCCTAAGATCCTAGGATTCTACCCCATAAAAACAATCCAAATTGGTGTAGAATATTTCATAGGGTAGGATTGACTTGGGATCCCAATCCTGAATGATTGAATGTTAAATCCACCAATCCTACTCTATAGAATCCCTACGATCCTACCCCATAGAATCAATTTGGATTGGTATAGGATCGTTCATATAGCCTCTAAGCAACAGAATCGACACCCATTAGAGTTATTACAATTATTTGTAATTATATCTTTCTATGGTGAGATTAGGATTTTCCAACCCTAGCGATCAAGTTGTATTAAGTAGTTAGTACCTTTTATGCGTAATTTGTGTCACATTTACTTTTCTACTTTTCCCCCCCCCCCCCCCCCCCCTTATCTTTAACATATATTATCATTACTGATGATTTCTCATTGTATATTTTTATGAAAAGTAAAACCTTACGATTCGATCCAATCAACTAATCTTGTCATTGATCCTATGTAGGATTTCAATCTTGACTACTTTAGTTACAATGACTCCTCGTAATCACTTATAAACACAAGATCCACATAATACACAGCCAATATAGGACTCAGCACACGCCCGCGCAACACACACTCAAACAATCCAATCAACTCCACACAATTTAGGGTATTTCAAAATTGATCATATCACTGGGAAGAGAAGCAGCAAATAAGCCCAATCCAAAGATTCCAAACAATATCAACCAGTTTAGTTGGAGGAAAACTAGAAAACCTGATTCAATTCCTACTCCTTGACAGGGGGGGAAATTAATTTCTTAAACTATGCAACCTAAATCCATCAAGATTGTTGAAAATGGAATGAATTAGATGAACTAAACAGAAAGCCCAATTTCCACTGAACTCAACCTCCTGATACCATTAAGAAGTCTTGTTTATAAAATAGGACTAATAAATTCTTCCACAAACCTATATTTAGTGTTCAGAAGGTCATCTTCCCAGTAACCAAGAAGGCTTATATAGAAATGTGAAAAACAAAACTGGCAAATGAAAGCAACCATTATGGTCTATTTGGAATAGAGTTAATTAATGGTGTTTGAGCACACAATTCTCGTACGCATTTCTAATGAAAATGATTAACAATTCTATTCAACTTTGGCCTCACCAAAACAATCATTTTACCGCCCAGTGAATGCTAAAGTCAACAATTGGATCAAATATATGTTTAAAGAAATACTGCTTCTTGCAAGACATATAATATCAGCCATTGCAAACAAAGCAAAGACCTAGATGTTATACATAAATTATTCAAGAAAGAGTTTGAGATCAGGGTTTTGTCTACTTTTGTAATCAAGTTATGTGATTACACAATTTGCTGAGTCATGCCTCATATGATCATAAGCTGATATGAATTAATTCTATCAAATCATTTTAAAGATAATAAATACAATGAGTCTTGACTCCCCATATGCGTCTCTTTTTTAATAATATCATTAGGGATAGATACACAAACCCTCTGTGATTTCCCTAAAAATATGGAGCCCACTTGAGGTTTTGAGTGTAAGTGTGTAACACTTAACCCTCATTTAGTTGTCTTATGGGTAAATTGTTTATTATGTAACACTTAAAAAAACCAAAACAAAACAAACAATCTTGTGGTATTGTTTTATGTGAAAATGCAGCACTAAATATGGACATGTGTTGTCACATGAGCAACTTACAATTCATATAAAGAGATGTTTAATGGTTTATGCATAAAACAATAACAAAGGGGGGTAGTATTACATTCAAAACTACGGTTTCATGTTTTAAGGACACACCACAGTGGGTGTTTGTATATTTTTCTCATATCATTAAATTGTTAAGCTTAGATACTACAGTCTAAGAAAGAAGAGGGCACACAATTGAACAAAGAGGTCACTGAAAAAACAAAGAAAATAAGGAATTATGTTTAAAAAATAAATTAATGGCAGATCAGGGCAAAACCCTAGTTCACCGCCTGCAGCTGTAAGGGATAGAAAGGCATAGGAAGAAGTAGATAAAGCAAGAAATCAGAATCCAAAGCCCACATTCCAACATATTCTTTATGAAGCTCCAAAATCTAGTAATCGTTGCTAATAAAAATGATATGTAGCTAATTTAGTCTAACTTCATATCTCATATTTTCAGCCCAAAAGTCTGATAGACAACACTAATTAATTTGCAGTGGAACTTAGAAGGGGAAAAAATATTATTCACAAAGGTAACATACTTCAGAGCGGTACTCCTTCTCCACAACACCAACAGTGGCCCCTGGATGACGAGCTCCCACAAGCATGAATGCTGATATCCATATCAGCTTTTCTAACATCTGCTTTTGAAACGCTTCCTTGTCCAGAACCTAGCTTAAGTTACATTACACATTACACATTACACAAGCTTGTATTGAATAGAGTACTCTTTCTCCTGTCAGGCAATATGTACAGTAGCATAGATGTAGATGCAGTACATCAGGTTACTCAACTAAATCCAAACACATATAGTTAGTTGCATTGAATTTAAACGTCCTAACAATATTTGCATTTTCATTGGTCAATGCAACGAGGTGTCTGAATTTAATTGGAGAACAGTATTTGAGCGAGTGTGTGTGATGTTAAAACATTAAAAAATTAATTTATGGGTGAAACTGAAAAAGGATAGATGGGCTTGGTGTTACCTTGCAAGAAAGGGCAGCAGCATGCAACCTTGCAGCAACAACAGGGGCCCACTTGCCATAAGCTGCAGTTAGTCCTTCAGGATTGGTATCAGTCTTCCCATCCACAGGGGTTTCTCCAAGCTTTGAAACCGCAAAATAGGCTAACACTTGCTCCGCATCACTTAGACCTTTACTATTAAGCCATGGCTCCAGCATTCCATTCTGGAAAAATACCAAATCTGCGCTACATTTTGATTTGAGATTGAGATTGAGATTGAATGGCAAAAAAAAAAAAAAAAATTATAATTGAAATTAAGTAATTGGCTACCGTTCCATCTGGAGGGAGGAGTGGCTTGAAGAACGGCGTCAAGATCATCATTCCTAGTGCAGACGAAGATGGGTCCCTCGAAATCAAGAGGCACGGACTGTCCTCTCTTCACCACCAAATCCTGACCGTTGCCCATTTCCTGCAATGCCCTTCCGACTCGTCCGCTGCCCACAATTACGGCTGGGACCACTTTGGCCATGGCCATGGCCATAGTAGGAGTGCGTTTGTATCTCCAACTCCAATTAGGTATTGAAAGGTGGTGGTGGTGAGGCCAAAGAATAAGATTACGAGAGCTAGAAGAAGAGAATGAGAGTGTTAGTGCGTTGGCCATGCCCACCATGCCTACCGCTACCTCTGTCTTCTTCTTGGAGTAAAAAGGACATAATCATGGCTTCTTTTTTGTGGGTTTTAGAATTTCCTTTTGTTTATGGAGAGAGAGACACTCGGGTTGAGAAGATCCGATCCGATCCGAAGAGAGGAGAAAATGACAAAATGCACAAATTAGATTTGAAAGGTAGGCCACTCGTTTATAGCACACCCACACCCACACACACCCACACCCACACCCACACCCTCTATCCCTGCCTTATAGCACCACCTGACAACACTGGAGTACGTGAGTCTAATTCCGTGACCATCGCGCCAAAGATGCAATACATCAATTTATACATTTTATATCATTAGTTAGATTTATCACACGTGTTTTACACATGCAGTTATGCTCTTTTTATTTATTTATTTATTTTTGGTTTAGTGTTATAATATTTAAATGTGATATATAAATAACGGTTTGTATTTTTTTTTTTTAAAGGAAGAGATAAAGTAATGTAGAATAATGTTTAAAATTTAGATAAAGATAGTATACTAAGTCTTAGGCTGAATGGAGAAGATAAACGAAAAGGGATAAAACTTAGGAATAGTAAATTACTCTTTTAATCAATTTGTGTTTTTTTTTTTTAATTTCAAATTATTTAACTAAAAGATAGAGGTGTTTTAGAGAATTTAAAAATGCGTGTAATGGTATTTTAGTACGCAAAATGTTAACAGAGAATCATGTTGTTAATAGTATTGATAAAGAATTCAAATAGTTTTTAATTAGCGTCTTCTAAGATATATCAGACTTTATGTTTTATTTCTCCTAAACAAACAAATATTTTATTGTGCTTCTAGTTCCTAAGAGTCATGTCCGACTTTGGTCATGCTAAGTTAATGTTTTAATTACTATTTTCGTTCTCCTATGCTTAAAAGGTTGTTCTAAGCTCTATATAAGCCTTTTGGCTAAATTAAATAAAATCAGTGTATTTTCAGATTAAGGTTGGGATGCTTAAAAAATAAGCTAAATGAGATCAGCTACGAATTGGAACGCATCCTTATCTCTAAAAAGTTAAAAAAGATAGGTTTTATCTCAATCAGGAATCTCTTGGGCCTGGCTGAGCATTTGGGCCAATCGGCACTCGGGATGTGCCGACAAGCCCTCTTGGGTGCTGAGCCTGCGTTTGAGTTTTGGTCTGGACTCCTTTTTTTAGCCAAAAATTGCACCTAGGCGCGTTTTTTATTTGTATTCTAAAAATTAATCCTTTTTTCTTGATATTCAAGTCTTTAAAGTGATAATTATCTTATAGATAAATATTCCAAAAGGACTTGATTATCCATAACTTCTTTGTTATCTGATTATCCACTTTATTCCCATGCAAGCAAGCCTATTTTTGACACTAACCAACAACTAATCACAAAATTATTTAATTAATTTTAACTGGTTAACCAATCAAAATTAATTTAAATTAATCACGCTTGGTTGGTTCCACCCAAACAAAATGCATGCGGACCGTAAAAACTTGATCATGTGATATCTTTCAATCTAACGGCCCGATTTGGGAATCAGACATACCGTCGCTACCATTAGAATCCCAAGATCATTTTTATGATTTGCGATGAATGAATTAATGCATGTAATGCAACCCTGAATTTTGGGTATATGAATGGTCACTCTAGCCATCTTCCAAGATTAAATTATGGGTGCAAAATCAAGTGTCTACACACACTATCGAAGAATTTGGTGCTATCATGGGTGAATCGGAGATTGACGATCTCATCTTCCCTACCATGGGTGGGGATCTCCCCTTCTTGCTGCATGTTGTGTTAGGCGTCCCTCTTGCTATGGCAAATAGGTGGTGCATTTTCTACAAACTCAACCTTGGGTTGGTTTTTGCACACTTTTCTGGCTCGGCCCTTCCTGTGGGTGAGAGGCCACGTTCATACTTTCTTCGTGCCTTTTGCTTATGTGCCCTTGCAAGGTACTTCTTGGTCCAATGGTCATATTGTGTGGACCTCCGGATTTGCATGGTGGTTTATGAGCTAAAGAGAGGTAACCCGGTGGGCTTGATCTTGGTGGAAACCCTCAATGGTTTGGATGCCTTTCATAGGAAGGAAGCAAGCTTCTTTGTGGGAAGTCATCTTTTTCTTCAAGTACAATCCCTAACTTTGCCTAGGTTCTCAATCTTGTGAGATTCCTCTAATTTTGCATGGATTTCCTTTCGGTTTTCAACCCACTGAGGCACCTTATGTCATCTTTCATCATTATTTATATTTTTTTTTCACTTATGCTCTTCCTTTTTTTTTTTTTTTCTTTTTTTTGCTTTTCCCTTTTTTTCTCCCCCTTTCTCTATTTTTCAAATATGGCTACAAGAAAGGCTTTGGTCGCTTTAACCTCTTACCGTACCCCCTAGCACATACCTCCCTAGGCATTTTAGGGACCGCTGGCTTCATCAAGATGACATGAGCTTTAAGGCGTACATAGAGCTTATGGGTCACATTAAGGAGACCGACATTCAATGGGTCATGGAGTGGTGGCACATCTCAAGCATGGTTCACAGTTGCTACAAGGACTACTGCATGCCTTTAGTTGGACTTCGTTGCTACTCAAACTACTCCTCTTGTCGTATCTCAAGGCAATTTGGAGAGCGTCAAGGAGCTCCTAATGATGAAGGTGCCTTTCACACTGAGGTCTTTACCAATAGGATCTTGGGTAGGTTTTGTGAGGCTTGGCCACGCCATCGGGTGACTAGAGGCATTGCTCCTCTAAATGACCACCTTGATATGCCCCATATTTTACTTTTCAGCACTTTATGATTCTCATGTTTTTGTTTTTGAATTTAATAAAGGATTGGAATGTTCCAAATCCCCTATGAAAACAATCTTGTAACCTTTTAATTTGAGCAATAAGAGAATCACTTTTTTTTTTTTTATATATATTATCTTTGCTTATTGTCATCTCATTCCCTTCTTTTTTCTTTTTTCTTTATTTTTTATTTTTTATACCTTTTTTTATGTAATTTTTGCCCATGACGTCCCTTCAGGAATTTTCACAATGCCCATGGTCTTTTCCCCTAACTTTTGCCTAGATTGTCCTTTTAGGTTTTCAATCTAGCGGGGTTCTTTTGCCTTAATTTTTGCCTATGCCACCCTTTCGGGTTTTCAACCTAGCAGTTTTTTCCCCCCTTTAAAAGTTGTATTTCCAAAGTCTATCCATGTTAATTGGGCAAAGCATTTCCTACCCATCCAAATCTGTGATCCTCGTAGCACCTCCAGACATGATCTTCTTAATGATAAAAGGCCTAGACCACCTTGGCTTCATCTTTCCTCCCAAATCAAAAGTCTCATCTCGGTTTCACTCTTGTTGAATGCTCTAGCAATCCTTTTTTGGTACCCTTGTGCATGATATTGTGCCATAGGCCTCTTCTCATCTATCGAAGCCAATTGTTTATATCTCGCCTTAGCCCAATCCTCTTCTAGTACCTTGGTTTCCACCAATACCCTTAAAGATTGTATCTCCATCTCAATAGGAAGCACCGCCTCACTACCATAAACCAATGAGTAAGGTGTTGCCCCAGTCGATGCACAAATAGAAGTTCTATAACACGATAAGGCAAACAGAAGCTTTTCAGCCCAATCTTTGTATATCGCTACCATCTTGGCTAGGATGTTCTTCACATTCTTATTATCTACTTCTACGGCACCAATAGCTTATGGTCAATATGGTGAGGACTTGTGAAGCTTAATGTTATATTCTTCCATGACTCTCTGAACTTCAACCTCAAAGTGGAAACTGTTATCAGAAATGATCTCTTGGGGCACCCCAAACCGACATATGATGTTGTTTTCTTAGAACCGAGCCATATGGTTAATCTTCAATACGGAGTAGGAGATTGCTTCCACCCACTTGGTGAAATAGTCAATTGCCACCAGGACGTATTCATACCCATTTGAAGCCTTAAGAGCTATCTTTCCAATCACATCTATGCCCTAAATCGAAAATGGCCATGGAGAAGTCATGCTATACAACTCGCTAGGTGGTACATGGTTCAAGTTGGCGTGTGTCTGACAATCACGGCAACCCTTCACATAGTCCTCACAATCGGTCTCCATCGTATTCCAATAGTATCCTATCCTTAGGATTTTCTTGGCTAACATTCTCCTATTCATATGAAGGCCACAAATCCCTTGTTGAACTTCTTCCATTACCTTCTTGGCTTCTTCCTTCTTCAAGCAACGAAAGTGTATACCATTGTAGAACCTTCTATATAGTTATCCTCGACATAGGATGTATTGTGTTGCCATCATCCTAATGGAACGACGTTCTCTCTTGTTGGTACCATCCAGATATGCCTTTAGTTCCAAGAACTTCAGGATGTCATAGTACCATTAAGCTTCCTCCTCCACTATGGTCATTACTAGAACTTCGGTCTTCCCTTTGTGCATTTCCTCATAACTTTGCTTAATCTCCCTCGGGTATTTCAACCATGGAGGATAAGATAGTTAAGGCATTCGCAAATTGATTTTGAGTTCTAGGGATGATTGTGCACTCAATCTTGTCAAAGGTCTTGGTCAAGTCCTCCAAGTATTGTTGATAAGGCTTCAAGTGTTCCTCCTTCACCTTCCTCTTTTACCCTCAATTCTCGAAGAGCTTTTATTCCGAAAATACAAGCCTTATATTCAGCCATACTATTAGTTGCTTCAAAGTTCAACTTGATTGCCAAAGGTATGTGAGATCCCTTAGAAGTGATCAAGAGTATTCCTATCCCATTCCCATATTGGTTTACGGCTCTATCAAAATACAACTTCCATGTCCCTAACTCAACATCCAAAATTTTCTCATCCAGAAATTCTTCTTTACCATCTTCCCCCTCTATAGGATTCACGACATAAAATCTGACATGACGCTCCCTTTGATAGATTTTCTAGCCACATACTTCAAAATCGAATTCTGCCAACAAGATCAACAATCTTGACAATCTTCCACTCAAAGCAGACTTCTCAAAGAGATACTTCAATGGGTCCATTCTTGCTACCACCCATATTTGGAAAGGTAATATGATATGTCTCAATTTTTGTACGGCCCAAACAAGTGCAAAGCATGACTTTTCTATGGGTGTGTACCTAGTCTCATAATTATGGAACCTCTTGCTCAAGTAGTATATGGCCCTCTCATTCTTGTCATTGTCTTCTTGTGCAAGCATACTTCCAACCGCATCCCCTTTGATAGAGAGGTATAAGAGTAAGGGTTTTCCATGTTGTGGAGGCACTAAGATAGGTGGGTGGAGGAGATATTCTTTGATGAGTTCAAAGGCCTTTTGGCACTCATCGTTCCATGTATGTGGTTCATTCTTCCTTAAGAGGTTGAAGATAGGTTCACAAGTGGAGGTAAGCTTGGCAATGAATCGACTAATGTATTGTAATCCACCCAAAGAAACCCCTTATCTCTTTCTCACTTCTGGGTGGAGGCATCTCCAATATGGCTTTGATCTTGGATGGGTCAACTTCTATCCCTTTATTACTCACTAGGAAACCTAGCAATTTTTTGGCAGTTACTCCGAAGGTACAATTCTATGGGTTAAATCTTAGCCTATACTCTTTAATCCTCTCGAAGAACTTCCTCAAGTTTATGGTGTGGCTTTCTTTATCCTTTGATTTCACTATCATATCATCGACATATACCTCCACCTCATTATGCATCATATCATGTAACAAGGTTGTAGCCATCCTTTGGTAGGTTGCCCCAGCATTCTTAAGGCCAAACGACATTACCATGTAACAATAGATTCCCCATTTGGTGGTGAAAGTGGTTTTCATCTTATCTTTGGGAGCCATCTTGATTTGGTTGTATCCCAAAAAACCATCCATGAAAGACATCAAGGTACTTCTTGGCTTGTTATCCACCAAAACATCAATGTGAGGGAAAGGAAAGTCATCCTTGGGGCATGCCTTGTTAAAGTCCCTAAAATCCACACACATCCTCACCTTCCTATCCTTCTTAGGTACAGGTACAACATTAGCTATCCATTCGGCTTGGTGTACGGGTTTGATAAACCCTACCTTTAATTGCTTAGTGACTTCCTCCTTGATTTTTAAGAGCCATTCAGTCCTCATTCTTCTCAACTTTTGTTTGATAGGTACCATATGATCATGAGTGTCAATGTGATGCTGAGCTATCTCAGGGTCAATTCTAGGCATATCTTCATAAGACCATGCAAACACCTCTTGAAATTCTGTGAGGAGTTATTGAAGATCTTTTCTTTCATTTTCATTTAGGGTTAAGCCAATTTTAATTAAGCGTGGATTCTCATTATTGCCCAAATTAATAGTTTCAAGAGTTGGTCCCATAGGTTCAATTTTCTTTTCCAATTGTTTATTAATTTCATTTTCAAATTCATTTGAATCATTTAAGTGAAGAATTTCAATGTTATGGGACACATCAAAGTAAGCCAAATCAGAATTCATCTTATTGAAAATATTGAAAAGTACATTGGAACTTGCATTACAAAACTTTTTCCCCATGTTTTCAGAAAGCCTAACCCAAGTCCAATTATTAATGGGCCCCATGGTAGGCATGATGAATCCTATCTTCTTTCTCCTTCAAGGCCTGTCACTCTTCTCCTCGCCTTCCTTTAGCTTTACAGACCAGTCTTCCCATTTCAAAGGTTTCTGTACGTGTATAGCTTTGGTTATGTCATACAGATCCTCTCCCTTATTGGGGTCTCTCCCTACCTCTTTAAAGAACCAGTCACCATCATCATCACTCCAATAATTGATCACTTCATCATCTCTTTCTTCTACTTCATTTTGAGTCAGCACAAGGTATTTATCATTGTTAGAAGAAGGGTCCATGTTGCGTTCAAGCATAAAGCGAGCTGGGGTGACTTGAGTTGTTCCCACCTTTGAAGTCTATTATGACCAATCATGATCTTCCCACGATCCCGCATCTCCAGATTCAGAGAAGTTGTTGACATGGGCTCTCTTGAAAGTCTATGGTCCAGGAGTACTTTTCAATTGTGGCATAAAGTTGGGTAGTAGTAGGTGGACCTTCCCTTCTATCATCATGTGGTTGATGTCTTCTTGAGTCAGCTCACTTTGTCCATGGTTAGCCTTGTCTCCTTCAGCTTCCTCTTTTTCTATCTCGGAGAGGTAGCCTATTATCTTGTTAAGAACTTCAACTTGTGCCTCCACACATTTGAGCATCTTTTGCATGAGGACCTTTCCACTTGAAGTGTCCATCTTACCCTTTTGAGGGGTTTTCCCTTTGAATGTTTTGCCTTCCATTGGACCTGGATTGAAGTGATGTCAGAAAAGAAGTCTCATTTTCATTAAGTTCATGTCCCAATTAAAGGTTTTTTTTAACTTTTTAGATGTCCTTAGAATTTTTTTTTAAGGCCTAATTACAATATCACTCCCTTCCCTCTTATGGATTTTTACCCCTTATTTCATTGGGCGTTGGTCCATTTACAATAAAACTCCCATCTTACTCTCGTGGGCTTTCATTAGAATGCACTTAGAAATTTTCAACCCTTTTTCTCAAACATGGGTGTAGACGCTCATTTTGTCTTTGCATTACATGCATTAATTCATTCATTTCATATCATAAAAATGATCCTGAGATTCTAATGGTCGCAGCGGTGTTTCCGGTTATCAAATCAAACTATCGGATCGAAAGATATTGCACGATCAAGTTTGCACGGTCAACATGCATTGTGTCTAGGTAGAATCAACCACACATGATCAATTTAAATTAATTCTGATTGGTTAAACAATTAAAATCAATTAAATAATTTTGTGATTGGCTGATAATTAGTGTTTAAAATAGGGATGCATGCATGGGAATAAAAGGGATGATTGGATAACAATAAAACTGTGGATAATCTGAACTTTATCGAGATTTATTTTAGGGTATTTATTTACAAGATAATTGTCCTTAAATATCCTAAATTATCCAAAAAAGAGATGAAAAATCATAGGCGGAGGATGAAAACACATCTAGGTACAAGGATCGGCCAAAAAACCCTAGAAAAGGAATCCAAACAGCACCCGAACACAAAAGTGCATTCAGAGCCATAGGGCCAATTCGGCACTTTTGGAGTGCCAAACGGCACTCTAAAAGGGCCGAATTTCCCTGATGTGGGCTTTGGCCCAACGGCCTTCGGGTGACGATTATGCATACCCTTTTTGATCTTTTCGCAAAAGGATGCGTCCGGATTCAAACCCTAATTGTCCGTACCTATTTTTTAGAGTCTTCTGGCCTCTATAAATAGAGACTAAACCTCATAATTCAGCACCTTTTTCTACGCTCTGGGAGGCATACGTTTTAGGCTCTCGAATTGCCTATATTTTCTGATCCCCTCGCTGAGTGTTGCTGCTTAAATTAGGGCTTTTAGGTTTCAAAGAGAATTGAACAAATTTCTTTGAACCCTAAAACATGCTCTCAAGAATAAGGAGTGCTCATGCAAGAGGCTGTTTCTTTCACCCTTTTTCTTGTGATGTGATGATGCATGTTATATCTCTTTCTTTTTCAAATATCCATAACATGAATTGTAATTATTGTTGTGTTTATAGCATGATTTGTTTTTATGTGATTGTTATAATCTTTTTCTTGGAAGTCAATAAATTTGCATGTGAACAATTATTTTTCTTAAAACAAAATAGACCTGCATCTTTATAAGATGCAGTTTTGAATTTTTCTCAATATAAACACAGATCTACATCTTTTCTAGATGTAGATCTGAATTTTTCTCAACATAAAAACATATCTGTATTTTTCTTAGATGTAGATCTGAATTTTTCTTAACATAAAAACAGATCTAAATCTTTCTTAGATGTAGATCTGAATTTTTCTCAATATAAAA
>CM032328.1:40087727-40097727 GCA_019022515.1 Quercus aquifolioides | reverse complement strand
AGTAACCAAAATCCTAATAAGTTCTATCGAGCAATAAATCTGTAAAGGAAAAGATGTAATATGTGTTTTCAAAGTTATAATATACTATGTGTGTTTCAAAATAGCTGAAGCAGTTTTGTAGTCTTAAAATAATAAATTGCAAATAGATCACATACTTTAATCTTACAATTATATCATAGATGGTTTAGAAAGTAGTTAGTTTACCATATATCACAAGCTATAACTTACAATAGGTTCCAAAAATACATAAACAGTTTTAATGACTCAAAATAGTTAAATATTCAAATGTAATTCATATTCTTAACAATCTTATGACTATGGTCACGCTATATCCCCGTGACTGGGTATTAGAGTACCAATGAATAACCCCCATTGGCTGGGTATCAGAGTACCAATGAATAACTTCCATTGGTTCAGGTATTAGAATACTAATGAATAACCCCTATTGGTTTGGGTATCAGAGTACCAATGAATAACCCCCATTGGCTTGGGTATCAAATTACCAATGAATAACCCTCATTGGTTTGGGTATCAGAGTACCAATGGATAACCCCCATTGGTATGGGTATCAGAATCAATTCATAGTCAAATTGTCCATAAAAATATATCTTATTCAAATAATAAAATTTATCATATATTCAGTGATCAGATATATATGTGATAATTCTTTACTTGAAATCAATAATACAAATGAAATAAAATTGTAACAACTATAAACAATTTTCAGTAGTTAAATTACGCAAAATAAAACCAATTAGGATAAGATTACTTACCTCCAAATGCTATTCCAAAAGGAATTTTTCCCCTAACACTTCCTCTAAAAATCCTTAGATTTCACCTAAAACAATTTATACGCACAATTTACTCAATAATCAAAATGATAAGAATAACTTGCAAGTTACTTGACCAGAAGAGAAACTTCTAAAGTACCCAATAATTTCTCACTATTAACTCTCCTACGGTTTCTCTATGGCTATATTCCGCATTCTTTCATTTATATTAACTCTATTTGTTTCACGCAAAAATTCCCAAGCACTGTGTAATAAGACTCTCCTCACACGATTATTTAGGCTAAAAAGTCAAAGCATTCATAAGGTCTGAATGCTCTGTAAAGCTGAGTAAAAATTTCTAACCAAAAAGCCTTTGTCTCTTATCTCCATAGACTCTAAAGTCTAAAAGACTATTGGACTAATGGTGGTCTAACCAATAGTCCACTGTTTCTTATAATAAATATTCACAAAGAGTAATATGCGCCCAAAGCAACTCCATGCCCAGCAAAGCACCAAAATTTAAGATATTACAGAGAAAGACGTGCAGTGAAAAAGGGATTTTATCGCCCAATTCCAACCCTTCTCTGTTTACACTTACATCGTAAAACCCATAGAAAATCTTTTTTTTTTTTTTTTTTTTAAATTCCGCTTGGTCAAAAATACCAACATAAAATATACTCTAATTCTAAATAAAGTTTAGATTTGACAAGAAGAGATTTTTTGACTCTTACCTCAATTGTACAGTCAAATCTTCTCTACTTCAGTATTTTGGGTAGTCTCCTCTCTCAAAACATCTGTCAGTATACACTGACTTAAAATTAAACTATGTAAACTAGGGTTTTCAACCTTATTTTCTAAAAAACCCCTTAGTAATATTAATTATAAAAGTTGACCCCATAAACAAATTTACTTAAATATCCCTCCTTTTATTTTATTTTATTATTATTTTTTTCCAGGTATTACATTCTCCCCCTCTTAAAAGAAGTTTAGTCCTCTAAACTTGACATACTTGAGTCCTTAAAAAGATATGGGTATTTCTCCCTCATTTTATCTTCTAACTCCCATGTAGCCTCTCTCACCGACTGGTTCCTCCATTGAACCTTGACATAATGTATGGTACGACGCCTCAACTCTTGCTCCTTCTTGTCCACAATTTTAATTGGTTGCTCTTCATAAGTTAAATCATCTCTTAATTTTAGAGGCTCATAATTTACTACATGACTGGGGTCTGGAGCATATT
This sequence comes from Quercus aquifolioides, assembly GCA_019022515.1. NCBI lineage: Eukaryota > Viridiplantae > Streptophyta > Magnoliopsida > Fagales > Fagaceae > Quercus > Quercus aquifolioides. The sequence continues at coordinate 40,095,717 of CM032328.1, read as the reverse complement.
TCCTCAACATTGAGACATGGAAAACATTATGTACCCCTGATAAAGAATGTGGTAAGGCGAGCCTATAAGCAACTTTACCCATCCTCTCCAAGACTTCAAAAGGTCCTACAAAACGAGGGCTCAACTTCCTTGAAAACCAAATTGTTAGGACATATATGTTTTCACTTGTTAAGAACATATGTCACTTATTCATGTAAATTGGCTAATCCTTTGACAAAACGCACTCTACTTGTAATTGGGTAGTTCTAGGTGTTTTTAATACTTCAAGAAACAAGGTTTCAAGGTTAAGTGTTGAAGTCATCAAGTCTGTCCAAGAAAAAGCAAGCTGAAGTGCAAAGTTTTTAAAGCTCGACACCTTCTCGATAGCTACCTCGACACCTGCTATCTGTCGAGATTTAAAATTTCAGATTTCCAATATGATTTTCTTGGGATCCGTGAATATGATTTTGGGCCTTCTTTTCTTCTAACCCTAAACATATAAAAGGATTGTTTTAAGAGCCGTCAAGTGTGACACAAGTTGCAATATCATTGAGCAATCTCTGTTCAAGCAAATTGTGATCAAAAGACGAAGTTCTTGACCTAGTTCATCTTCCTTCAAGAAGTTGCTGTGTATTTGCACCGTAGGGTTTTGTAACCAAGCATCTTCCTGCTATTCATCATAAAGGATGAACTGAAAAACTTTGCAGCCAACCTTTCTTCCTTAGTTGGTGTTCTGAAGTCGCGTACTGGGATCCGCGCATTGGTTAGTCACGTACTTGGGAGCCATGCATCAAAGGTGGGAACTGTCGCTACAGATCAAGTCCAATTGGGTATTGGGGTAAGGGTTCAACTGTAGGTTGGTAAGGTACTTGAGATTCCTTTACTTGTAACCGCTTGATTTGATAATAGTGGAGTTTCGGGAGTGGTGACCTGAAAATCATCCGGTGGGGTTTTTACCGTTAGGGTTTTCCCCATTCGTAAACAAATCACCGTGTTATTTAATTTCTGCTGCATATTTAGTTTTTGGTGATTTGTTTGTGCTTCCACGCAATTGCATGATTAATTGATTAATTAATAACTTGGCTAATTAATTAATTAGGGTTAATCACAAGAGGTCATTCAGATTGTGGCCTATCACAAATCTCATAACTCCCTTAGTAGGTGAAATCCTCAAGAACACATGATCACCCACTTGGAACTCTAATTTCCTTCTTCTAACGTCTGCATAACTCTTCTGCCTACTCTGAGCTGTTCGGAGCCGCTCTTTAATCACTTGAATTTTATCTACTGTTTGCTGTACAATCTCAGGACCCAACAATCTTCTTTCTCCAACATCATCCCAACATATAGGAGACCTACACTTCCTACCATACAAAGCCTCATATGGTGCTGCTTTAATACTTGCATGGTAGCTATTATTATATGCAAACTCCACCAAAGGTAGATGTTCATCCCATGAACCTTTGAAATCAATTACACAATCTTTTAGCATATCTTCCAATGTTTGTATAGTTCTTTCTAAAAGTCCATATGTTTGAGGGCGAAAGGCTGTGCTAAACTTTAAGTTAGTACCCATTGCCTTATGCACGCTCTCCCAAAATTGAGACACAAATCTTCGGTCTCTATCAGACACAATGGATGCAGGTGTACCATGCAATCTCACTATTTCATTGATATACAATCTAGCTAACCTTTCGAGTGAGAAATCCACCCTAATGGCCAAAAAGTGTGCAGATATTGTCAACCGATCCACAATCACCCAAATTGCATCTTTACCAGTAGGGGTTATAGGCAACCCCATCACAAAGTCCATAGTAATGTCCTCCCACTTCCGTTCTGGAATGGGAAGAGGTTGCAAGAATCCAGCTGGTCTTTGATGCTCCATCTTGACTTGTTGACACACTAGACATTGAGCAACATATTGAGCAATCTCCCTCTTCATGTTGTTCCACCAAAAAGTCTCCCTTAAATCCCGATACATCTTAGTGCCTCCTGGGTGTATCGTGTAACTCGTGTTATGAGCCTCCTTTAGAATTTCTGCCTTAAGGTCTGGATCATTTGGTACACAAAGCCGATTACCAAACCTCAAGGATCCATCCTCATGAATGCAAAACTCAGATTGAGAGCCTAGATTTATCAAATCTCTTATCTTCTGCAACTGTGGATCATTACTTTGTGCAATCTTTATCCTTTCAATCAAGGTAGGCTGAACTCTAAGGTTTGCCAAATGTGCCTCTGCTTCATGAAACCGTACTTCTATCCTCATTTTCCTCAAATCTTCCAAGATGTGTTTTCGTGTATTCAACAATGCTACCAAATTTCCTGTAGACTTCCTACTTAAGGCATCAGCTACTACATTGGCTTTTCCAGGATGGTAACTAATAGTCAGGTCATAGTCCTTTAATAGCTCCAACCATCTTCTTTGTCTCATATTCAACTCTTTTTGAGTAAAGAGGTAATTGAGGCTCTTATGGTTAGTGAATATTTCACATTGTTCTCCATACAAATAGTGCCTCCAAATTTTTAGAGCAAAAACCACCGCAGCTAACTCCAAGTCATGTGTGGGATAATTTTGCTCATAAGGCTTCAACTGTCTAGAAGCATAAGCCACTACCTTCCCATGCTGCATAAGAACACACCCCAAGCCTTTCCTAGAGGCATCACTATAAATGGTGAAACCTCCACTACTTGAAGGTATGGTGAGAATAGGTGCTGACACCAACCTTCTCTTCAATTCCTGGAAGCTTTCTTCACACTTTCTTGTCCACTCAAACTTAGCTCCCTTTTGGGTCAAGCGAGTCAAAGGCATGGCTAAGTGAGAAAATCCTTCAACAAACCTCCTGTAATAACCAGCTAGTCCCAAAAAGCTATGAACCTCTGTCACACTGTTCGGTCTATTCCATTCTACTACTGCTTCCACTTTCTTAGGGTCAACAGCAATCCCATCTTTAGATACAACATGCCCAAGGAATGCAGCACTGTCTAGCCAAAATTCACATTTTTTAAGCTTTGCATACAACTTCTTCTCCTGCAATAGTTGTAGTACAAGCTTCAAGTGATTCTCATGCTCCTCCACACTCTTGGAATATATCAAGATATCATCAATAAAAACCACGACAAATTTATCTAAGAAGGGTTTAAACACCATATTCATCAAGTCCATAAAGGTTGCTGGTGCATTAGTTAAGCCAAAAGGCATCACCAAAAATTCATAATGACCATATCTTATACGAAAGGCTGTCTTGGGCACATCAGCAGTCTTAATCTTCAATTAATGGTAACCGGAACGAAGATCAATCTTAGAGAAAACCTGTGCTCCTTGGAGTTGATCAAACAAATCCTCTATCCTTGGTAAAGGGTATTTATTTTGCACTGTCACCCTATTCAGCTCCCTATAATCAATGCAAAGTTGCATGCTTCCATCCTTTTTCTTTACAAACAACACAGGTGCACCCCAAGGGGAAACACTAGGCCTGATGAAGCCTTTGTCAAGCAGCTCTTGCAACTGTGCTTTTAATTCTCTTAACTCAGCAGGTGCCATTCGGTATGGGGCTTTAGAAATTGGGCCAGAACCTGGTAATAGGTCAATAGAAAACTCTATCTCCCTATCTGGTGGTAACCCTGACAAGTCTTCTGGAAACACATCTGGAAACTCTCTCACTACAGGAATGTTCTCCAGCTTCAATTCACCTTGTTGTGTGTCTCTCACAGTGGCCATATATCCTTTACACCTTTTCTTCATCATACGTCTAGCTTGTAAAGTTGAAATCACCTGTGGAGAAGTATATGCCCCACTTCCCACAAAACAGAACTCAATCTCACCAGGTACTTGGAAAATTACCTTCTTCCTGTGACAATCAACTATGGCATAATGGGCAGCCAACCAATCCATCCCAAAGATTATGTCAAAATCTCGCATCTCCAACAATGTTAGATCTGCTAGTAACTCTTTATTTGCTATTTTGACGACACAAGACTTGCAAACACTATCAGTAACTACTACACCCTCAACTTGGGTATCCGCACATAATTCAAACTCTATAGGCTCAAATTTAAAATTATGTTTCTTTGTAAAATTAGAAGATATGAAGGAGTGAGTAGCACCAGGATCAAACAATGCATATGCATAAGTTGTGGAAACCAGGATAATACCTGTTACCGCAGCATTAGAAGTGTTAGCATCTTGTTGAGTGAGTGCATAAACCCTTCCTTGGATCTTGGGCCTTTGGCTTGCTCCCTGATTATGTCTTGTTGTTGGTCTTGGAATCGTCTGAACCTCCTTCCGTTGGGGACACTCAGCAATCCTGTGACCCCGTTGTCCACCTGAGAAACATGCTCCAGTATTGTAGTGGCAATCCTTGTCTGCATGAGGTCTACCACATCGAGAGCACTTTGGCAGTGTCTTGGTATCAGCACATTGTGTTCCTGGTTTCTTGGCTTGAAAGCTAGAGCTTTGCTCTCCTTGCCTAGGCCTCTTCTTCTGGTTATTATCTCTATCTGATTGAGCCTCATTAAGCCCCATCTCCACAAGTAAAGCCTTACTCACCACCACCCTAAAGGTAGTCAACTCAAAGGGCACAACTCCTTGCTTAATTCGGAACCTTAATCCATCTTCAAACCTTCGAGCCTTAGTTTCTTCATCCACCACCATTGTCGGAGCAAATTTGGCTAACCTAGAAAATTTTGCTTCATACTGAGCAACTGTCATGTTACCTTGTGTCAGCTTGATAAATTCTTTTTCCCTCTGAAAACGGATGCTCTTAGGAAAATATTTCTCATAGAATACAGACTTAAATAGCTCCCAAGTCCAAGGCTCAGTCTCTTGGCCACGTTTGTCTTCTTCTAGCCGCCACCAGTCATAAGCATCTCCACGCAACATATAGGCTGCATAAACCACTTTCTCACCCTCAGAGCATTCAAGCACTCTAAACACTTTCTCCATCTCAATGATCCATTTTTCTGCTTCCATAGGCTCAGTAGTCCCCTCAAAAGTTGGAGGAGACAACCTCTTGAATTCAATCATCCCACCATGATGACCCCGGCGTTGCTCCATCATCCTAGCCAGGTTATCTCCAGTAGTGACCTGTTGTTGGACCACTCCAACCAAGGTCTGCATCATCTAGATCATCTCTGGTGGCTGGCCTTGGTCATGCCTAATGTCTCGGTTCCCATCTTGCTGATTCCTACCATTGCTAGAGTTGTTGGGAGTGTTCCCAGTATTTTTGCTGCGAGGTGGCATCCTAACCTCTGTTCATTATGCACATGACAAACTAACATGTTATCAAACTTCTAATTTATAAGAAAAAAAAGATAGATCAAAAACTCATCTAGTATATATATCATACAACGTATCCCCAAATGCCTAATTTCTACCCCTCTCACCATTTAGTTTCATAAATATTGTCACGCCCCGAACCCAAGTAAGAGCTAGGCACGTGACAATAGCCACACACTTACAAAGTTTACATCCTACAAGTGTGTAAGGCCCTCTTCACAAAAAAAGAATTATCCTCAAGAAAATTTCATCAATAAATTTTAAAATATCCTTAATAAAGCAATTCTCAAAAGATCTCCAAATAATAATCTTCCAATATCAAATAAAAATAAACTAAATCCTTTAAATCCAAAGGACAACACAAATGATAATCTTAAACATAAAAGTTCAAGTCTTATTTCATTGATTTCCTAAACTTCACTCGTGCGCACATCCCAGCAGAAGCCCAAACATATGCTACTCTTCCTGATCAAAATCTGAAAGGAGAAAGAGGGGGGTGAGTTGACAACTCAATAAGTAACCAAAATCCTAATAAGTTCTATCGAGCAATAAATCTGTAAAGGAAAAGATGTAATATGTGTTTTCAAAGTTATAATATACTATGTGTGTTTCAAAATAACTGAAGCAGTTTTGTAGTCTTAAAATAATAAATTGCAAATAGATCACATACTTTAATCTTACAATTATATCATAGATGGTTTAGAAAGTAGTTAGTTTACCATATATCACAAGCTATAACTTACAATAGGTTCCAAAAATACATAAACAGTTTTAATGACTCAAAATAGTTAAATATTCAAATGTGATTCATATTCTTAACAATCTTATGACTATGGTCACGCTATATCCCCGTGACTGGCATCAGAGTACCAATGAATAACCCCCATTGGCTGGGTATCAGAGTACCAATGAATAACCTCCATTGGTTCGAGTATCAGAATACCAATGAATAACCCCCATTGATTTAGGTATCAAAGTACCAATGAATAACCCCCATTGGTTTGGGTATCAGAATCAATTCATAGTCAAATTGTCCATAAAAATATATCTTATTCAAATACATATATATATAATCATATATTCAATCTAAAATATATTTGTGATATTTCTATATTCTTTACTTTAAATCAATATAGCTAAAAAAACAATTAAATAAAATATATCATATATTCAGTGATCAGATAAATTTGTTATAATTCTTTACTTGAAATCAGTAATACAATAGAAATAAAATTGTAACAACTGTAAACAATTTTCAGTAGTTAAATTACGCAAAATAAAACCAATTAGGATAAGATTACTTACCACCAAAAGCTATTCCAAAAGGAATTTTTTCCCTAACACTTCCTCTAAAAATCCTTAGATTTCACCTAAAACAATTTATACGCACAATTTACTCAATAATCAAAATGATAAGAATAACTTGCAAGTTACTTGACCAGAAGAGAAACTTCTAAAGTACCCAATAATTTCTAACTATTAACTCTCCTACGGTTTTTCTATGGCTATATTCCACATTCTATCATTTGTATTAACTCTATTTGTTTCACGCAAAAATTCCCAAGCACTGTGTAATAAGACTCTCCTCACACGATTATTTAGGCTAAAAAGTTTTTCATAAGGTCTAAATGCTCTGTAAAGTTGAGTAAATATTTCTAACCAAAAAGCCTTTGTCTCTTATCTCCATAGACTCTAAAGTCTAAAAGGCGATTGGACTAATGGTGGTCTAACCAATAGTCCCCTGTTTCTTATAATAAATATTCACAAAGAGTAATATGCGCCCAAAGCAACTCCATGCCTAGCAAAGCACCAAAATTTAAGATATTACAGAGAAAGACGTGCAGTGAAAAAGGGATTTTATCGCCCAATTCCAACCCTTCTCTGTTTACACTTGCATTGTAAAACCCATAGAAAATCTTTTTTTCTTTTTCTTTTTGTAAATTCCGCTTGGCCAAAAATACCAACATAAAATATACTCTAATTCTAAATAAAGTTTAGATTTGACAAGAAGAGATTTTTTGACTCTTACCTCAATTGTACAATCAAATCTTCTCTACTTTAGTATTTTGGGTAGTCTCCTCTCTCAAAACATCTGTCAGTATACGCTGACTTAAAATTAGACTATGTAAACTAGGGCTTTCAACCTTATTTTCTAAAAAACCCCTTAGTAATATTAATTATAAAAGTTGACCCCATAAACAAATTTACTTAAATACCCCTCCTTTTATTTTATTTTATTATTTTTTTTCGGGGTATTACACATATTTTCATGTTGGTTGTTTGTTTTTGTTTGGTTGTATAGTTTTTATTTTTATTTTGTTTTTCAAAATAAAAAGAGAAAAATCAAAATCATAAAAATACAAAAAGAGTGTGTGTTTTTGTACATTGGTACTTGTGTACCTTGGATGGCCATTGGAACAAAGTTTTCTAAATTTTGTATCTTTTGTGGCTTAGATGGGCATCTCTATGCATAACTAAACAAGTGAGCTTTGTGGCTCGTATTTGTGATGAGTAAGATTAAGTAATCTCTTGTACTTAACACTCGTATCACTCTATTTGATGGGAATGACTAAAAAATCCTAAGAGAAAGGCATAAATAATCATCTCACCACTGTTGCCCGCCAATCATGAAATGACATCTGTATGCTTCGGCATAGCAAAAGTGCAATGTCAAAAGCTTAACATAATTGGGTATCTCTTTTCTCTCTCTTATATGCCCATGCATGATATGCTTAA